>JAFIRS010004645.1:0-79607 GCA_018342105.1 Gonioctena quinquepunctata
AATATTGGGAAAATTTTTTCCCCCTTTTTTTCAAAATTTAAAAAATTTTTTGGTAATTTAAGGTATTTTGAAATAATTGGGTGTTTGTTGTTGATTGCCTGCCTTGGGGATATTGGTGGTGAGTTGAATGCTCTTTCTATATGGGGGAAGGCTGTACGCATTCTTCCGCACCAAAAGGGTACATGCCGGGGGGTTTGTCTGATGCAGTTTATGTTGAATCTTTTGCCTGGAAAAAAAAACCCCCCCATACTGTGTTTGAACAACCGCTGGACGACGTTCATTTTCGTCATAACTCTGGGAGCATAACTTTCTGTTTATTTTTTGGGGGGGGGTTTTTGACATGGTCTCTAAGTCTCAATTCATTAACAATGTTTTTTCCCAAAAAATTTTCTACACTAAAAAACGGGGATTTTTTTTTTTTCCTTTTTAAAAAAGGGGAAAAATTTTGGGAGCTATACCCAAGATATGACGTGCTGAAAGTTTCCGGGATATCATATTTTTTAGATTTCCCACTTTTTTCATCTCGTCAGCCAATAATGTAAAAAAGTGATAAGTAGACATGTTGAATCATTCAGGTACAATAAAAAAAAAGGGGGCCGAAAACAAACCCCCTGGGGTTCTAAATTTGATTATTTTGGGACGCCCAAACTAAAGGATTAAAAAAGTTTTCGGTACTGGGGAATCAGTATTTACCTGAAGACGATTGCAGATACAATCATTCGAAACGTCGTGAAAACCCTAAATCCATTGACGATGGACGCCCGAAACAAAAATAATTCCCAATTTCAAAACCAAAAAAATATCCTCATCTGATATCTGGGCCCCCTGATTTTTTGGGGGGAAAAATTTTTGGGAAACTTTTTTTTCCCAAAAGAAGAAAAGTCAAAAATTTGAAGCAACAATATCGATATAACCATTTAATTTTTCAATGTGGTAAACCAATCAAATTTCTGAAAAGACTGCCGTAACCCTTCTCCATCATTAAAACTCAGATCAAGGGCCAACAATGAGAATTTCTTATCGGTTGTGCTTTTCATTCTCGGAATCCAAACTGGCCCAAGGGGAAAAAAATTGCGTTTCTCAGATACTGCAAAATCAATTTTTTCAGTTTTTTTTTTTTGTGGGGGTTTAAAAAAGCGATTTTAAAAACTGAAACTTTTTTAAACTGTTTTTTGGGATATGTTCATATATGTTGATGGAAATTTCATCTACACCCCCACATTTTTATTCTTAATTTTTTTCGAAATTTCTTTTCTAGTTCATAGATACAGTTGGCCCCATAAAATTTTTTTTTAAAATTTGAATTTGGGGGGATTCCAAAGTATCAGTTTGTCTATATAATTGGGGTGTTTTTATTCAGTGACAGTAAAAAATTTTGAATTTGTCGGGATCCATTTTAAAAGGTGGGTTTATAAGGGGTTGGTTTTCCTCTACTGCCAGTGCTTTTTTGATTCATTGTGGACTTTTTCAAATATTGTTTTGATTTTTTTTTGGGGCGTTTTACTACATATATAGATTTTCCCCGGGATTTTTAAATAGGACTATGAAAAAGTTACTATTGATGTATTTTCATGCATGCATGCATTGATCTTTGATTTTTCTGAAACTCAAACGTTGATTTTCTCTGTTTTTTTTAATAATCCCTTTGGAAATGAATCTTTAATTTCAATGGGTTGAGTGTAGTATATAAACATTGGTCGGATCAAAATATTTTCGAATGGGTTATTTCACAATTTTTTTAAAATTGCCTTATTTTTTCTTACTATAGTTCCCCCTTTTTTTTTCCTTTATTTTTTTCCCAAGGGGGTTTTTTTAAAAAAGGGAAAAAAAAATTACGGTAAAAAGACCTGCAGAAAAAAGGGCAAAACTAAAGCCATTGAAGTTTAAGAAAACCCATATCAATTTTAGTTGAATGCCGAGATATTCTAGTGGATTTTCAACATGCATGCTAGCTGAATTAAATAAATTGTTTTAATTCATGGAATTCTGTTGATATTCCATCTGAATAGTTGATATTCGATTTGCTATCATTATAGGGAGAGCCCTCCAAACAGTCCAATTTTAATTTTTTTTTTTTGGGGTATTCAAATTTATTGATCCAAAAAAAACATTTATTTTATCCATCCATTCATTTTTTTGATTTCACAATTAAAACATGAATATAATTTGTGTTTTTTCCAAAAAAACAACAAATTTTAAAAAAAATACACATGGAGAGGTTTAATGGGATTAAGGTGATCATATAATCAGGTAAATTCCCACAAATTCTCGATGAAAAGGGATGAGTCTTCTTTCCATATGCATATTTACCCAAAACTGGTTAAGAAACTGAAATTAAATTTTTTTTAGCGGTTTTCCCCCGGTGGGTATTTGATTGGGGCTGACTGAAATTTCAGGTATTTTCAGATTTTTTTCTTCAGATACACCACATTTTCGGGGCTTCACCAACGTAGAAAGTCCCGTGCAAGATATATTTTCTGCAATAAATCAAAGAAGAGTGATTTTTTATTTCATTTGGGTTTTAAAAAGGGAATCTTCTTTCCTCAAATTTCGGATTTATTTTCTCTGCAGGGGGTTTTTTTGACGTGAAAAACGTTTCTTGAAAAAAGATATACTTTTAAAAATATAAAAAACTTTTTGTGTTCACAATAACAACGGGAAAAAATTGAAAGGGCCCCTACCAAACACTAGTTTCCTTCAAAATGACATAACGTCAATTCCCTTTTCCCTTTTAAGAAAAATTTTTTTAGTTGTTTACAATTAAATTTGGCCCATATGCGGAATTTGGGAAAAATCTATTTGAATGACTAAAAAAAATTTAAATTTTTTCTAAATTTTTTTTTCTGATTAAAAAACGCTTTTTTTTTTCTCAAATCACAAAAAAGTATATTACACTACAAAAAGGGAAAAAATTGAAATCCCCGCGCGACATGAAGCCCCAGGTAAAAAAATCCCCCCGCTTTTTCGGAGGGCGTGGTCTGTCAATGAAAATACGTACTATCGACCGGGTATTGGGAAAAAAAAATTTGATCAACCAAATAGAGCTTTTCAGGTTTTTTTTCCCAAGGTGGTAAAATTTTTTTTTTTCTATGACCCCTTTGGTTTTATATCTTCGTAAAAAACGGTGATCTCGTATTAAAAATGTTAAATCTACACAAAATCCTCGTTAATTACCCCCCCCCCAACAATTTATCTTCAAAAAAATGGTGTGATATATGTAACCAAAATAACAAGAAATCGAATTTAAAAAAACCCGAAATGGTCGATTTGATCATTAATGTATAATTGTGGTATAGGCAACTGAACATACACAAATTGGGAATATTATTCAATGCCCAAATCATATCACCTCCCCTGTCAATTTATGTATTTAAAATCCAAAATTTTAATTTTTCCCCCAGTTGGGAATTTTATATTTTAAAACCTTTTGACCCCCGGAATGAGATCGACGGATTTTTTTTAATCAACTCGTATATAAAATTGTTAGTTGGGGCCCCAAAATGGCGGACGAGTTTTTGAAAATTTTGGAACGATTTGATCAAAATTAAAATTGGGGGGGTTTTGGGGGGCGAAGATTTGAATTTATTTTAAAAATCATGAATTAAAAGGCAGCCCAAGATGGAGGACGATTTTTTGTGATTATGGTGATTGATTCAAAATTGGCGTGTAGGATTTTTTTGGGGGCGGAGATCATGATATCTTTCAGCCAAAATTTAAAAGGGGAAAGGGACCTTGTAATAACGATGCTCTTTTTGAAATGAACAGATCAAGGCCAACTAACTAAAAAAAAAAAAAATAATAACTAAAAAAAAACCTTTTTGAAGGAAAAGCCGTGTACGTATGAAATAAGTTTAAGCATCGCTGAAAATGATTTAAATATTTTTTTAAATTTTTTTGGGGTTTTAAAAACTTGTCGCGCAATTGTAAAAAAATTAATACCGGCCAGTTGTTACCCCCAACCAATCATTGTTCAATGAAATTAATTAGTACCTACTTTTATGAACCTTTTCAAGTTTTTTTAAAACTACTAATTCAAAAAAAAATAATTTCATTGCCCCCATGACAAACTCATTTTTATGTTTTAGTAAGGGTGACTTCTTTAAAAAAGTCCAATTTTATATCGGGGCTGAAATTGTGTTTTTTTCTTTCAGATGATGACCAAAAAAGGAATGAAGACTAGCTAGACGCTGTGGTGTCACACAATCAAATAAATTTGCACAAGTAACCTCTTCAACTATTCCACACCTTAATGCGCAGTTTGACAACAAATTATCATCATCAGAAGGTGAACTACCCTGATGAAGTGAGTAATGCGTAAGAAAATTTTCGTGTTTGTTTTTATTGGACATCAGGGTCTGATTCTACCGATGGGGGATGATACAATCACAATTCAATTTATTAATACCTTTTTTTGATAAGTTGTTACGTTTTTTTTTTTATTTCATCAAATTTGGCCTGTTGACCACCTCTTTTTTATACTTTTTGGATTTTTTTTTGTGATATGTTGTTATTAAAAAAGGGTTGGAATATATTTATCTAGTTTTCCTCTTTTTTTTTTTTGAATTTTTGTAAGGGTAGTTGATCACGTTGGGATCGTAACCATCAAAACACAAAAAGGGGTTTGAGTCAAAAGTACTTTGAAATTTTTGAAGGTGATTCCTAATTTCTTTATACAGTGTCCAAAAAAACGTATGTCTAAACCTTCTTTCCCAAAAGAAAAAAGGGGGTTTTTTCATTTAAAAATTTTTTTAAATAACTTTCAAAAAACGCCTTAATTGGAAAAGGTTTGAAGTTCTTCGAGGTGTCAAATTGAACCTAAAATTTTTTTTGCTCTTCCCCGGGGGGCCCACCAAAAGTTTTTCCTTTTTTTTTTAAGATCATTTTTTTTTGAGCGTATTCTAGCACTTTTTTTGTAAAAAAATAATTCTATATCATATCTACAAAAAAGCTACCCTTTTACAAGTCCTGTAAAAACCCCTTTTTTTTAATATTTGGACTTGAAAATTTCAAGTAATTATTTTTATAATCGATGCGTGTTGAAGTTATTACCATTATTTTGCATTTTTCAAGAATGCGGAAATGTTTTTACGTTTTTTAAAAAAATAGTTTTGATAAACCTTTTTAGTTTATAGTTAAACGTTTTGTTGTTTTGTAAATTTCTGTGAGTTTTATAACACTAATTTTTTTTAAAAAAAATCATTTAAACAAATTTTCGTTTGCCGATATTTTGTTTATGGCCTTGCGGATGGCAATACGCGCGAAACAAGACGTATTTACCAGGGCTTTTCCCAATCAGTACGCCTTCACCCCCATTTTTCCAGTCTCCACCGTCTTTTTGGGAAACAGGTAGCTTTAAGGGGGCAGCTGATATTTTAAGGCCACGAGCGGCCCCCCCAAGAATTGGAAGAAGTGTTTTTAACGATCTCGAGGAGAACCCCGAAAAGTACAAGTTAATTGATGGGCTTAAACTACTCAGTCCACATTTTGGGGAAATTTCAACGATCAACAATTTTATCAATCCATATTCGGGAAAGGGGACAAGCTTTTTTCCCCCCGAGATTTTCCCCCGTTACAAAAGGGGTCAGTGGTTTTGAGAAAATTGGTGAAAATCCCAATTTTTAAAAATTTTATTTTTCCCCCGGGCAGAAACTTCTTCCAAATGCTATCCAAATTTCCCCTAACAACCTTTTTGGGGGTCTGGAAAATCCCCCGCAGTTTTGTGAAAAGACATTTTCAGTAATTTCCTGTAAATGTATGGGCGTCAAAATTGATAATTACGATGGCCCCTTTTTTTTTTCCCCCTTCGACTGAATGGCGTTTTTAAAAGAGATTTTTTTGGGGGAAAAGTTGCGGGGGGCTACTTTAGGGAAAGTACCATTGAAATTCGTACCCCCAAAGGGGTTTTTTGCATTATGGGCCCCGGGGCCCCTTTTATCGTTGTAGACGGGGGAAATTTTTTTTAAAACCCGTCTATCCGATGGATCGGAGGGGGGTAGAAGAACCCAACCAGGCGTGGGCACCAAAAAGGGCCCCAAAAACTAAACCCACTGGATTTTTTTTTTTTTTGGGGGCATTTAAGTCACTAGTTTACGAAACTCCAGTAGCGAACGAGGAAGATCTAAGAAACCGAATAGTGGACGCTTGTAAACAATAAAAAAACACACCAAAAATTTTTTTGAGGGGTAGAATTAAAATGACTAGAAGCCCTTGAATGCCTGTATCTTCGCTGGGGTAGACATTTTGAACAATTTATCTGAATACAATTTAGTTTCCTTTTTTTTTATTTTATTCCCCAATTAAAAATTTCAAAAAAAAAATTTTCCCTTATTTTTTTGAAAATTTTTTTTAAAAAAACAAATACTTTTTTTTTGCACCCTTGATAAAAAAAACCCTTTTTTCCAGTAGAAATAAATAGAATAGGGGGCCCCCCAAAAAAAACCCCAAAAACGTCAAATTCATTTCCTAAGCATTCTTGTGAAAATGCAAAATAATGGTAAAACAAAAACCCCGCATCGTTTTATCAAAAATCGACTTAAATTTTTGTCAAATATCTGAAAACGGTTGCTTATAGCGACTTGTAACAGAGGTTTTTTTTTTACGTAGATATGAGGGAGCAATTGTTTTAAAAAAAAAATTTTAAAAAATTCCCAAAAAAGTAATGAATCTTCAAAAAAAAAAAGACGTGGGGGTGGTCCCCCAGGTAAGAGCAATAAAAAATCAGGTTCGAATTCGAACCCAAAAAAACCCAAACCCCCTTTTTTGTTTGATCAAGGTCAGTATTTCGAAAATTTTTAAAAAAAAATCGAAAATAAAAATAAAACAACCCCCCTGTATCTTGAAAGGGGATTTTTTCCCCAAACATATATTCATTCGGAAATTTTCATTTTAAAATATTGTGAAAAAACCCCCCCCAAAATTTCCCCAAAAAGTATTTGACCCCCCCATAAATTTTAAAAATTCCCCTCGATGATGGATACGAGTAATATATACGGAAAAACTGCTGCGCTAAAAAAATTCCCCTGTGAAAAAAAAAGAAAAAGAAATTTTCCAACCCTCGAATTTTTTAATTTTGTTTTTTAAAATTTTCCCTTTGGGAAAAATTGTTAAAATTAGTTCCCGAACGTATTAGTGAATTTGCAGCAAGCAAATGAAGGCATCGACTAATAAATTGAAAATGGATTTTCGTCTACATACATCACGAAAAAAAAATATTTAAAATCAAAATAGGGCATTCCGCGAGTTCGTGCTTTTTTCCCAAAAAAATGCAAATGCAGATGTCCCCTTCAGTATATTCCGAAGACAAGAGTTCTACCGTGAATTATAGAAAGTGCAGAATCGACCGATCGACCGGGCTGCTCGATAATTGATTCCAGTTTTTATATTTTTTTCGCACAGCATGACTCTAATTTTACTCTAATTAAATAGAGAGCTCTTCCCGTGGGTTATGCAGGATGCGATGTCGGAAAGGAAAAACGATGATTATTTTTCCTGGTTGGCTCATCAATAGTCTGCCGGATGTAATTTCACTTTGTTCGGCGCTTTTGAAGTGTCGAGGAAAAACGAACTGAAATTAGATTAGCCAACAGTTGATGTTATAATGAAATTTATGATGATGAAGAATAATTCAGTAAGTTTTTCGAACAGCATATTTCAGTTTCAAAAATATTCAGGATGATATTCAGCATGACGATTCCATTACTTATTCGCTGTGAGCAAGACTGGCAATGCCCTCTGGTGACTTGGTAGCTGAAGTTTTCCCTGTAGTTTATTTCATACTCACTATGTAACAATTTAATGTTTTTAACAATTTCTAAATAATCTACCACGATGTAACAATTGTGTGCTCACTACTAGTTCCAAACAGTAAAAAAATAAGTTAATGATACAAAAAAATATGTATTGTTACGAGAGTTCACTGCATTTTGAGGTTGTGCATGTCCATTGTAGATATTATATGAGATATCATAAAGTAATGCTACTTCTGTGTACTTTCAGGTACGGCAAATAGTATTAACTTTGCTCGTTAGTTTATTGGTGACATCGCAGCTTCATAAGGTGTAGGGAACATGAAAAACTAAGGGCGCCAAGTAGTTTAACAAATTGAAAAAATACCCATATAACCTGGCTAGCTTTAACCTGACGAAAAACCACTGAATAACACATCAGATTCAACGTAAAACTATCGAATGGAATTGTCAAATAATATAATAATCCAGAAGGAATAGGTTACACCAATTTAAGTTGAAAATGGGATCCGCTTTCACCCCTTGCAAAGATGTGAGAACGTTGAAAGGTCCCTAAAAATACAAACACGTTCAACACTCTCTAACACATATAATTGTCAACAGAATATTGCGTATTGCTTTTACAGTACAAGTAACGATGTTGACTCTTAGTGCACTTGTTTACATTACATTTTAACATTAACTTAGTTCCCATTGCTTTTGTAACTGAAACTGGTGAAAATTAAAACACAAATTCTCTGCTGCGAAATTGGGTTTAATTTGTCCTGATGAATGCTGGTGTATGATAGACAATTCGAGCTTATCAAAAAGTATATCTCTGTCCTGTTGTAGGCTGAATCAGTTTACAAACACCGTCAGGCATTCCTACTAGTGATGATAGATGACGAAATCGTCAAGATGATGCCACAAGGCCATTGTGACCAATAATTTTTTGAATAGAACCCTACGGCAAGCGACACCTTTTTAAAAGGTATCGAAAAAACCTAGTCAATGATACTAATTTTGTTTGTGTTTTATGGCAGTTTTGGCAACTCGCTTTTGAAAAACTCAAAGCTGTGATGAATTTGAATCAGTTGATAATAAAATTCAAATTCAAGCTCCGCCTCTGGATAGCTGTCAAGTAAGCTGACGTTTTGTTAGTCTACCTAATTCGACGTTTTGTAATTGTCAGGATTTTTGTACATTTTAATAATTTGTGTATTGTTGATCAGAGCGTTTAAACTGTTTCAGCAACTTTTGGTACTTTTAATATTTTGTACGTTTTAATAATTTGTTGAACTGTTGTGAGCCAGCGAACGTTTAAGTGCTTCAAGAAGCGAAATGGTACGTGCTTCAGGTGATAAAGTAGCAGCGATCCTAATTCTTGGTGAAACTGGACCAAAATATTCATGCAACAGAACGCATTTTTAATGAGGTTTCCCGATCGCCCCGTTTCGAGGTCATGTAAGGGAGCTTCTTCGTAAGTTTGTTCAATATTTGGAAGTAAGTGGTTGTATACTCTAATCTCATTAGTTATGGGGCCATTCAGGCATATATTCAAATGATTTTTGAGGTGCTGCGCACAGGTGATGGCTAAATCTCGTTGGGTAATTGTGTATGTATCGCTATGGCGGGAATGATGTTTCTGCTTTTATGTATCTGGAAATTTCCAATATATATATGCAGCATAAGGAAAGTATTTTTAATTTGTTGAAAAGAGGTCTGCATGATTCTCTTTGATTCTTCTCAACATTGCACGGATGCATTTTTTTCTGAACAGCAAATAGTTTTTGAACTTAAGGAAGAAGACATGCCCACAACAATATACCGTATGATAGTCGGGACTGTATTTCAACAAAGTAAAAGTTTTTAAAACATTCAGGTTGAGCACTCTCTGAAGGCATCTTATTTGATACAACTTACAGTTCAGATTTTTATTGTATCACTTATATGTGATTCCCAGTCAGTGGTTCACTCATATAGTTATGAGAAATTTTATAGTGTGGCATTTCTCTAGAGTCATTTTCCCCAAATGTATTTCTATGTTTCGACCGTTCTCTGTTTTTGTGTGGTAAAAATTTGAAACTGTGTTTTGTGTGTATACATTAATAATCGAGAACCATGAGATAATTTTCCATGAGAGATTATTACATACTTGTTGATATAGTTTGGGAGAGTCTTCCAGAGGTTATCAGCGTGATGTTAATTTGAAAGGTTGCAAGGTATTTTTTACAATATCTGCTACATAGGTGAGAACTAAACTGGGGCAAGCACACACTCCCCTGTGGCGCTCCAACTTCCACAGATTACTTAAACGAAGCGGTATATTGTGCGTGCCTCTTCATTTGTAAGATATCTGTACATATTGATTTCTATTTGTAAAGAAAGGACTTCAACTAGGCAAAATACACATCCTCTAATTCCGTATGACTAAAGCTGTCCAAGTAGCCGATCATGTAGGGACACAATCAGAACGCCCACTGCTTAAATACAGTATATACCTATAGGACTTCTTTTTTTTCATCAGTAGTGAAGTTATGTTGATATTATGTATCTAAATGACGTGAGTAATTTTGAATTTTAAACATATTTGTTCATCCTGGGATAAGTTGGAATCTTGCAATGAAGAGGTTAGCCTCTCAGCATACAGTATTCGAAAAGTTTCGAAAACTGATGTTATTGATATGAATCTGCTGGTTGTTCCTTGATATTCTTATCCTTTTTTTGTGAAGTGGGATTACTTTTTGCTGTTTCAGGGAATGTGCTTGTTTCTAGTGAAAGTTTATTATATGAATGAATATATAAAAAATTCAAGATGTATTCAATCTCAATATTTTTAGAGAGGATTGATCAGATCAGTGAACGATGTGCAATCATTTTTCGAGTCGTATTGCTGGGACAAATTAGAAAACAAGTGGTTCAGAGAGATATAGTAGATGGTTTGATTATAACGTTCTAACTATTCACTTGAAAAAATCTGCCTTTCTTTTGTTATGAAAATGGGAGAAAAGTGAATCCATTAGATGCATTTTGCAAAACTGTGTGATGAGAAGTATCCTCCATAGATTCAAATACTGAGCAAAGTTCCTTAAAAACTCTTGAAAGTCTACTATACCTCTATTTCTTTTTCTACTCACGCACTGATGGGATGATATCGATAGAGGAGGTGAATATGGTGCCAAACCAATTTCGAATTGAACTTCACAGATGCTTCAATACATGATGTTCAAAATTTGAAAAAGTTGCTTTGGGAGATTCAGCCCTTCAAGAAGTTGAAAAGAAAGGTAAATGAAACGTCACTATATTCGATTCTTGGGACTATTTTTCTTTTCATAAACACTAGCTGGCCCTATTTCACGTGATTATTCCCTTTATAGCTTCCTAAAGGTTTCATGTAGTTTATTGGAGTTTGATATCTTTTTTATATGGAGCCGTTGGTACTTACAGTTGTCATTCAATCAATCAATCAATATACTTTATTGTCATGAAGAACGTACATTCTTGTGGACAAAACACTAACTTATATTTGTTAAAAATGTAATGAGCTACAACTTAGTCAATTACATATAGGAGATAAATAAACGACTACAATAGTAAAACATGTAAAATATGTAAATAAAATAATAGGGTTTTTGTCATATATGCTGATTGATGTGTTATAATCAAGGCAGTACAAATATAGTAAATTAAAATGAATTAGAAGATCAGCATAAATTCTTTCAAGGTATAGTAGGGACGGCTTCATAGCAAGAAGTAAACAGCCTTTTTAATTTATCCACGGTGTTATTACCTCTAACGTAATCAGTAAGTGATTGTACATCTTACAGCCATTGTAAATAATGGAGTCCTTTACTAAAGTTGAGTTTGGTCTGTGTAAGTTGATACTGTTTTCCTTGCGTGCTGTGGGATGGCACGGTTAACCGTACTGAATTTATTTATGTGTTTTGATTGAACCAAACTGCTCTCCACAATGAAAATGGCAATAACAGTATACAACTCATGGGTAAAAATCGTTTGCAAGGATCCTGTGCCTTTGCTTTAGAAATATATCTAATTGCTCTTTTTGTGAAGTCAAGATGTTTTGCATGATGTGGTATTGCAAACACCCAAAACGGTGTGCCGTATCTCAGATGGGGCTCAATCAATGCGTGGTATACTGTTTTTTGCTGCTGAAGACCCTAGTTCGCGCGAGCACCCTTCTTACAGCAAAACAGCAGAGGCCAGTTTTTTTGTTTAGGTTGATTGCATGCTCTTCAAATTTTAGATTATTGTTAATGATGCTAGAAACTTTTGTGTGTTGTTGCGGCTCTCATGTAACCATTTTTCTAGTTCGACATTACCAAGATCGCACTTAAAGTATAACATGTAAGTTTTTTTTTACGTTGAGGGCAAGAAGGTTAGAGTCACACCAACTGCTATTTTGCTCATATGCCCAGTTGATTGTTTTTTCCAGGTCAATTTTTATTTTGTCATGCCATAATATTGTGGTAGTACATCAGCGAAAAGTGTAAATTTGCCCGGATATCTATTCTCATCAGATCGTTGATGTACAGCGAAAGGGTAGGGCCAAGTATGGACCCTCGAGGTACACCACAATTAACCGGTGCTTCATCAGAAATGGTTGAGGTTTCAACCGACGTACGTTTGGCAAGAGGTATGATTCCATCTATCTATTTTCACTCCTCATATGCTTTTCGACCAAACTAGAACATAATTTTGAGTCATGATAATAATAGTGATATAATCCCGATGAAACAATGTGACAATTCTATCCACGTTGCTGATGATGTTTTGAGTATAGAAATGAAAAAATATTTTTAAAGAATACCTCAAAGAGGCAAACATCCCTTTTAAGGGCTAAAATGAGTTTCTAAATGAATTTATTGTAGGCATGGTGATGAGCCAGTGTTAAACAGAGAAAAGCAACAAGGGTAATGGCAAGAGCAAAGCGATTGCAGCGAAAACGGGCGTTTGCTTTCACGCGTTTGCTTTTGATTGGGTTAGCTTGTGTTCCCTTCTTATAGGTTAATTGGCAAATTGTATTTCCTGGTGAACGGTCACGTTCGGTTGGGTTAATAATACACTTTCATTGAGCAATAAAACTGAAAGAGTTCCAAATTTTCGGTGCTGTGGTGATTTCATTGCTGAACAACTATGGGTGTCATAAAAGTAGTTTGGCCTCATATTAGTCACCTTTCTCGATTATGTGTTTTCTGTATCCAATAGGCAACGTTGAGCAAATATTTTCCACATGTAGATATGATTTTATGGTTCCATGCTTTTGTTTTTCACTGCCATGTATGGATAGGTATGTGTCACTTTAGTTAGCTATCATCCTCGTTTGCAGAAATACTATGAATTGTATGGAAGGCAGACTTTTTCTCCAATTCCAGGGCTCGTAAAGCAATAACGGATATTTTATTGCCCACAGATTTTCTGTCATTACTTCTCCTTGGCTCATTGGAAGATGACTTGGAAGTTTATTCTACGAAACAGCGGCTGATGTCAGAGTTTCAATTATTTTGTGGTAATAAATGGAGGAGATTAAGTGTTCTAATGTTTTCTACCGCCTTGAACTCCAAATTTACGTGAAATTATTCTCAGTTTCTATATTGAAACTTTCAGCTGATTGATGTTGCCTCTGTAGAACATGGGTGGATTAATTATTATTCTAAAACGATATTAACAATAATATTAAAATTAAACTTAACATTGGATTCGTTGCTGTTCTCTACTACAGAAGATCTATTAGCACGCATAATATTTATGATCTTGTTGTGATGTTTCTTGATCGAGATTCAAGTATGGTTTTATAAATTTTGATTGCTATGACCAGAAATTTTCAGCAATTGTTGTTCTTCTACACCACTTTTGCCAATTTAGCTAACAGTGATTGATATTCGAGTGATTTATTTATCTTTTGTCCTTTACATTTTAAGCGGTGCCTCAACGCTTGATTTGGGAACCATCCATTTATTGTATTTCTTCCAACAGGTACATTATCGTACCATTTGTCAATTTCATTTTTCCAGTGTCGATTTTGTTTTAAGAACAGTCGTGGTGTCTTTCACTATTGGAAACCAACCATTTACTACTTGTACAGCTTTTAGAACCACCTTGGCACGTTTTACTGAACACCGGAATGTATTCAATGCGATTTGTTGGAGAGTCATCGTTATTTTTCTATATTTGAAAAAAATCCACCAGACAAGCAACTGCCTCTCCTCCTCGCCACGCTAATTCTACAGCAGCAATATGGTAAAATTTACGCATAAGACCTTCATGAGTATTTTCACTATCTGCTCGATTTTTATGAAAAAGACGTACAGGGCAGCTTTGTCTTTCACTATCGGAAACCAACCATTTACTACTTGTACAGCTTTTAGAACCACCTTGGCACGTTTTACTGAACATCGGATTGTATTCAATGCGATTTGTTGGAGAGTCATCGTTATGTTTCTCGATTTGAAAAATCCACCAGACAAGCAAATGCCTTTCCTCCTCGCCACGGTAATTCTACAGCAGCAATATGGTAAAATTCACGCATAAGACTTTTATGAGTATTTTCATCCCATAGCAATATTATTTTGTTAACTTCAGACAAATTTACCGAAACTGAACTGGACGTTTACATGGATCTGCTTGATTGCATCGCGGGCATCTCGGGCTGGTTTAAATACTGTATTGTTAAACGGGTCATAATATTATAGTCATTATAGTACTTTTCTTGCAAAAGTTTGCACGAAACGTTCCACATTGTCTTCACCGTTGATTCTTTAAATTTGGTCCCGTCTTTATTTCTCATATTGACCGCCCAATCTTTTTAGTATCAACGCCAATTCCTAAGCTTCTATGTTCATTTTAATTCATATTCTCGTTCGCAGCAAAATTCCATAAATATTCCCCAAATATATTTGTGACTGTAGGTTGTATTTCACAGAATTTTCTTTCGATCAACGCATTTATACTTTGAACATTCGCATTGCCAAAACGTGACATTTTGGGGGTATTTGGAATTAAGTTGTCAAACTCAATCGTGTTGTCATAGTGACTGATAATTGCACTGATTGCAATTATCAGTAGTAATACCACTAGTGACCGTTTTCGCGATAAAGTCTGTCGATTTATTTCTAAACGAAATTGAGTTGCTTGAAAACACCACGAGTCCGCAGGACGAGTGGTGTTTTAACAACTCAGTTGAGTTAGAAATAAAAGAATCGAACTATAGATAAATTCAATCACGAGTGAGTATTTACAATGAACTATTTCACGAACAAAATGAAAATCAAAAATTTAAATCCGGCAGAATGAGAGGAAGAAATTTAATAATAATAAATAATTCAAATTTAATTATAAGCATGAAATATTTATTTGAACTATAAACGATTTGTTTCAATTATAATTTGTTACCTATAACAATAAATATTTTTTTATGAACACGAACATAATATATTATTCTCGACTATAATTATTATAAATTTGTTGTCAGTCTCTCCCTTAAAAAATGTAACTTGGAAAACGTTGCTTCGTTACCTCTCCAAGCTAGTTCTACGCAGCTATGCGAAAAAACTTCTTTAGGTCCCTCTCGATGTCTTCGTCCCATTGTAAGCACATATTTCTATATTCATCTGTAGTCATAGCGACAGAACTCATTTTATTTTTTCGGGTACAGCTTCCAACAATTTTCTCTTGCTATCTCGAGCCGCCCTCGCCTCCTTGAACATTTTTGAAGGGATCAATATGTCTCTGATACTCACAAAAATATTTTTTCTTGTACTAATTTTGCAGTAGTGTTCCATATGGTTTTGATAACACTCTCCTCGTAATCACTACCATCAATTTTTCGCATATTAAATGCCCAGTCTTTTAGAATGAATGCTAATCTTCCGTTGCTATTTTCTGCATCTAATTTGTAGTTGCGTTCCGCACAGAACGTCATAAATTGTATCCATATATAAGATTTTGATTTTTTTGTGTTACTGGGTATATTTACTTCAAAATTTTGGTTTATTACTTCATTTGAAGTAGCACCGAAGCGACTCATTTTGACGTTTGCAGCTACAATTATTTTTGGTCAAACTTTGCATTGCGATCCGTATCCATGGTTACGTCGTTGAAAACACCACGCTGATAGACCAATCAGAATTGAAAGACAGCTGGTGTTTTCGCGATAATACAAGCTGTCTCTGGTTTTTGATTGGTCAGATTTTGTGAAAATTCCAAGGTGCGTGGAATAGTCACTTATAATCTCCCTAGAACATGAATTATTGTCGGAAATTTTTTGAGTACATGAATTTTTTGAAAATTACCACGAGTCGCGAAGCGACGAGGGATAATTTTCTTTAAAAATTCATGTACGAGACAAATTTCCCCAATTAATTCAAGCACGTGGGGGATTCGGTAAGAAAATTTTATACCGGAATTATATTTAAATAGAAAATATTAGGTAAATATTTATTTTGACGTTATTCACAAATAAATAGAAGGCTGAGTGTAATGGGAGTTTTGGGGGAGATTTTTTTCTGATTGTCCCCTTTCCCTAGTGAAATAAAATATATAATATCAGATAAACTATTATGTGAAATTAATTGATTTCATACAATTTTCTTACTAGGTTTCAGGGAAATGTTAATATTGACTAAACATGAAAGTGGATACGTGGATACGTTCGTATTGCGGGAGGTATTTTTTTATTTTCCCCGTGCCCTAGTAAAATAAAATATATAATATCAGATGAATTTTTATATAAAATTGATTGTTTCCATACAATTTTCTTATTGGGTTTCAGGGAAATGTCAATATTGATTCAAAATGAAAGTGGATGTTCGTATAGCAGGATATTTTTTTTTCCTGTGCCCTAGTAAATTTTATAACATCAGATACATTATTATATAAAAATAATTGATTTCATATAATTTTTCTACTAGGTATTAGGGAAATGTCAATATTGACTACAAACAAAGGTGATATACAGCAAAAAATATATAACTATACCTATACATATATACTTAAATATTTTTCATATTCTTTTAGGTTTAATTCTAAGAAAAATTTATATTAGCGGTAATTATTTGTTTTTCAAATAACTCAGGGAATCGGGATATTTTATTCAGTATTCTAAATAGAATGTTGTTGACGTATGTTGCCGGTTAAAAAAATATTTTGTTAAGTTAGCCATGGATTTGACATTCACTACTCCTGTCAATCAATATTTTATTTGGGGCATTATAAGTTCCTCATAACATTGTATACAATCATAAGTTAGTAAAAAAATGATAATGAAATGAACTTTCAATCGTATGAATTGTGTTCCTTTTGCAAAGAATCACACAGCACATTAAAATGTACCATAAAAATGTAAAATATCTAACATACCTAGTGGAAGAATCTGGATTAAATCCTGAGCAAGAAAACTTATTTAAAGAGATTGGTAACATTCTGCGTGATATTGAAAAATTCCGAAAGTGTTTTAATCACCACGTAGGAAAGAGGAGGTAGAATTTTTGCCTTCTTTTGGACACAAATCTAATACTCAAAGAAATAAACTGGTGTCTCAGTATTATTTTAATTTTATGAAACATAGGCATATTGTTAAAAAAAATACCGGTTCTGTGTTTTATTCACCACTTAGGGAAGAGGAGGTAGAAGTGGAATTTTCTAAGAATTTAAAATTAATTAATGATATTATAGAATGTACACCTTAATAAATTGTTGTAATATTTCCAACTTATGAAGTAAGTAAATAAAATATTGTCAATATTATTTAAATATTATTTTTGTCTAATTATATGATAGCTGTCCGGGAAATTTCCTTTTAATTTTAACATAGTAACAATGTCGAAATAAAGCATCTGATTGGTTGAAAATGACTGGTATACAATTTTCAGCGAAATTATTCGAAAAACAACAAATTATTACCGCTAATATTGATTTTTCTTAGAATTGAAACCAAAAGAATATGAAAAATTTTCACGTATATATGTATAGGTACAGTTATATATTTTTTGCTGTATATCAGCTTTGTTTGTAGTCAATATTGACATTTTCCTGAAACCTAGTGAGAAAATTATATGAAATCAATTATATAATAATGTATCTGATATTATAAATTTTTCTTTACTAGGGCACCGGAAAAATAAAAAATAAAATATCCCGCAATACGAACATCTACTTTCATTTTTAATCAATATTGACATATCCCTGAAACCCAGTAAGAAAATTGTATGAAAACAATCAATTTTATATAAAAATGTATCTGATATTATATATTTTATTTTACTGAGGTACGAGTAAATCTAAAAATATCTCCCGCAATACGAACGTAACCACTTTCCTTTTTAGTCAATTAAAAATTGTATGAAATCAATTAATTTTTCATAATAGTTTATCTGATATTATATATTTTATTTTACTAGGAAACGGGGAAAATCAGAAAAAAATATCCCCCAAAACTCCCATTACACACAGCCTTCTATTTATTTGTGAATAACGTCAAAGTGAATATTTACCTAATGTTTTTTATTTAAATATAATTCCGGTATAAAATTCTCTTAGCGAGTCCCCCACGTGCTGGAATTAATTGCGGGAAGTTTAATTGCGGGAATTTTTAAAGAAAATTATCCTTCGTCGCTTCGCGACTCGTGATCATTTTCAAAAAATTCATGTACTCAATAAATTTCCGCCAATAATTCATGCTCTAGGGAGATAATAAGTGATAATTGCCCGGTAGGTATCGAAAATTTCCCTATAGGTCCGTATCTATAGTAACGATTGTTAAATTGCATTTGTCATTTTGACATACATAATTGAATTTTAAAAGTTGTTGAAATCTTACGTTCGGAAATGATTCTTTAAGTTTAATTCAAGAAAAAGTGACCAAAAGTAAACTTAAAAATGCAATACTGAACCATCAATATATATGGAAACATTTTATGGATTTCATTAAAGAAAGAAATCATAGTTTAAACGAAAACACTTCAATACCGTCGCTGGCAAATATTCTCACTGACTGGGCCTACAACATGAAAAAGAAAAATGGTGGGGATAAAATCTATTAATGGAAAAATACCAAGACGAATATAATATTAAATTTAATCCTTTCAATGAAACAAAATTTAAAAATTCTCGCGAGGCAAAAAATGCCAAAAGAAAGGAATTACAGACAGACCCCCGGAAAACAAAACAAAGCGCTGTATCATGCAAATACGAAGAGTTCAAAGCCATGATACAGAACTGTGATGGAAAAACGCCTGATGGCTTGCAAAAAAAGTTATTTTTTGTTTTATCGTACGAATTAGCATGGTGAGGAGGAGAAGCAGTAAAATGTTTAACTTCCTATTTCAAAGAAGACATTTAACCGGGGAAAAACTAACAGACTGAATACAACTTAATTTTGACAAAAGGAGCAAGTGGTACAAGAACATTAAGGGCTGGTTAGAAACATAGTTAATCAGATTTGTGTCGGTAAGGTTGTTCAGAAAGTTTATGGAGAAGAGAAATTATATAAATTATCCAAGATTCTTCTTAAGTGTTAATCCTTTTTGGAAATTGGGCAAGTGGTACAAGAACATTCCTGTTGGAAAGAACATGATCTCTCAGTGGACACCAACGGAGACAGGTTTGGCGACTGGAAAAGTTAAAATAACCAATCATTCACTACGTGCAACAGCTGTTTCAAACTTAGCAAAGAAAGGGGTTGAAGAAAATACGTTGATTAAAATGACTGGACATTCAAACCCAAAGTCCATAAAGCCATATCTCCAACTGGACGAGGAACACCATGCAAGTATAGTTGAGAAAATGAGAGATACTACTAACCTTAATAAAGAAACGAATGTAGCCAATGTGCCTACTATAAGTTCTTTAAGTTATAATTCAATAGCAAACGAATACATTAACAAGTAGTGCACCAGGCCCAATAAATACTAATTTTTACAACTGTGTATTCCACTGCAATTCATGCAATTGTTAGGTTGTATTTAATTTGTTAATTTTTATATAATTTATATGTACCTACCTGCATGTAAATTTAAATAAAATTTCAAACATAGCACATACCTTTTTTCTTTTAACTCGTGCATCAAAATAAACCTGATCATTTTCCGTCCAAGCAAAACGGGAAAAATGCATTCCGGGTTTTTTCATATTCTGTAAAAGAGCCCCTCCTCCTTGGGGTCCCGGGGTCTTTCTTCAAAATATGAAAAAAAACCCATCAGTTTTCATGGAAAAATTTTCGGGAATTTTAAATTTACTTGTGAATTTCTTCCGATAATATTTTCTTCATATCTTAAAAAATTCTTCGCCATGAGGATAAGAAAGGGTACTTGTATTTTTTCGTTTTTTACCCAGTTGGCGTGGCTTTTGAAAAGGGGTCGAACAGGGACATAAACCCTTTTTTACGAGCTTTTACAAGCTTTTATTTTTTTTTCACTTGTTGGTTAGTTTGGATCAAATCTTGCAAGTAATTTTTTACTTCTAGTTGTCCCATTATTTTGAAATTTGGCAGGTGATAATTCCGGTAACAATGCATTATGGAATTTTTGTTAGAGAAAAAAAAAATGGCGGGCGAGATTTGAATTATGGTTGGGGTCAGGGTATGAATTTTTGTCAACATTCATAAATTCGGGCCCCTAAGTTGGCGGACGGTTATGATTATGGTGATTCGATTCAATTTGGGATGGGGGTTTTGGGTGGGGGATAATGACTTTTGTCCAAAATTGAAAATATTCAAAATGCCCCACTCCAAGATGGCGGACGAATTTGAAAATTTTGGTGTTTGATTTAAAATATGGTATGCGGGGTTCTTGGGGTAGGAGATTATTAATTTCTGTTATAATTCATAAATTTTAAGATGGGGGACGAGTTTTGTGATTATGGTCCGATTTGATTAAAATTGGTATGTGTGGGTTTTCGGGGTCGGGGATTATGACATTTCTGTCAAAATCTATAAATTCAAGATGGCGACTTCAGGATGGGGGGACGAGTTTTGTGATTATGGTCAGATTTCTTTTTCAAATTGGTGTATGGGAGTTTTGGGTCAGAATCATGATTTCTCTAAACAAAATTTTTACAGGAAAGGGCCCAATGTAATAACGATGCTCTTTTAAAAATGAATGGGTTTGCAAAATTCAAAAAAAGCAAATAATAAAGAACTGAAAACAACTTTTTAAAGGCCACGATAAAATAAGTACAAGTTCGCTTTTCTGGTGGTCCCCACCAACCAATCATTGTCCAATGAAATTAATTTGTACCTAATTTTTTGGGAATACTTTGTGAAAATTAAATGAAAGTTCTCCCCAAACCCAATCACTCCCCAATCAAATCAATTGGTAGGCCTCTTTTATAAACACTTAGCGCGAAAAAACTTTTCGAAAAGTAATTTAACAAAAAAATTAAAATCATGGCCAGCGATGACTTAAACTCATTTTATACGTTTAAGTAAACGGCTTGAATAGAAGCTTGTCTTAAAATTGGTATTTTATTTTTATTTGCTTTTGGACTGGTATTTCTCTAACAGCCGGTACCATAGGGTGGATGGTAATGTGAAGGGGGGCTTGGGAGGGAAAATTATCTATTGTGTTGAGAATATCGAACCGATTTTTGGGTTTTTGATTTTACTGTAGAGGATTATTGATAGCATCAGCTTCTTCAAAAGAAATATTTTGATTTGTCAAAACGGGCTTTAAATTATGAACTGTTTGATTTTGTGGGCATTTTCTTGAAATTGTTGAATGATCGTTTTTTTTTTCACAGAAAGGTATTTGTCGTTATTACACGGAAGGACATATTCGACATCCCCTGACATAAACAACAATCTTGACATTATATTTCAAACAAGAAAAATTCACCAGCCTGAGTTGGACCGTAGATGGTAATTGGTTACTCAAATGTTGGGATAACATTTCGCCAGGAACATATTCAACAGATCCATTTGTTTTAATGAAAACACTTTTCTTTTCATCCTCTGAACATCACATATTTTTTATTTTTTCAATAAAACTAAAATTTATCGAACATAGTATCAACAGCTCTGGTCATGCCTTTTTTTTTGGGTTTAAAATTTTGGTAGGTCATAGCTATTAATTTTTTTATTATTATTAGGGGGTTTATTAATTTTGGCTGCCCCGATAGTTTTGAAAATAACCTCAACTTTTTTTACACCGACAGTTTTCAATATCGACGATATTTTAAATTTCATTTCAAAACCGGGTATAACCTTCCGATTTCTTTATCTGTATGCTCAACAAACACGAAAAATAGTTTTTTTTATTGGTTTTCCATTGTTGAAATCAATATTAGGTTGAGAATTTTGTGTGTTACCTACTTAGCTGTGGTCGATTGTCGCATCTTTGTATGTGCAGGGGAAACGGCGAGGAGCCGCATTCGCCATTTAACATTTTTTGAATGGATTTTCAATTGGTAATCAAGAAACTCACTTTGCCAATACCTCACAACGCAAAAAATATTTAGAATAGAGTACGATGGGGGAAACGAAAGGTACGAATAAGGGACATGAAAAATTATTCATCATCGGTAGAGTATTGGAATGTCCATTTCAATGATTACAACTACAGATATATTGATCCAATAGAATGTATTCAGTGGAAATAAAGTACACTCAATTAGACATATATACCGGGTGACCACGAGGTGAGGTACGCCCCCCAATTTTTCTATAGTTTTAAAGATACAGGTTTCAAATTTGGTACGTCGATATATTACTCAAATACGCATATTTTCACTCCATTACCGAAAATTCACCACTTCCGGTTTAACCGGAAGTGACCCCAAACTTTTTTTCAAATGACACCCTGTACAATTTTTCCATTATCCGGAAAACACGCAATTTGTAATAACACCGGTGGCTAAAGGTGAAAATCGGTTGAAAAATGGCGAAGATACAGTTGATTGTTCAATCGAACAAAAGTTGGCCATGAACATCAAATAAATCATCACAACTGACGAGCGTACGAAGGTTCGAAGGGTAAGATACAGCTGAAAATTGAGCTCTTCTGTAATTGCAGCAACCATGACCTGCAACAATTATCAAAAATTTCCTCAAAACGAATTGGTACCCATAAAAGAAATGCTCACAACTGCCATTTCTCAAATGGCAACATACTCCTTTCACATTGTCGTATTAAAAGGACATGAATTGAGGGTACGATGGTGACAATATGGTTGCTGATATGAAAGCACAATTTTCAACATCTTACTTCGAACACTACTCGTAAATGCTGACGCCATTTGTCGGGCAATGACTGTTGACGATATTCGCCAACCAGCATTCGATGGGCACAATCAGCATCTTCGCTATTTTCAACCGATTTTCAACACAACATCGATATCACAAGTACGTGTTCTTTCAGATAATGAAACAACCGCAAAAGTAATTATTCCCGTATGAAGACGTCACAGAAAAAAATTATAATTTTGCAAGACTTTCACTTTTGAAACACAAAGGAATCACTTCATCAAGTTTTTGCACAGGTTTATTCATTTACACATCCCGCATACTGCCAATTTCGTCGTGATTTTTCAATATAATCTTGTTATTCGCACATATCGATTTTTGTTATGTTTTGGCAGTGGTACTTGTCATACATTTGTTTTAATTTTGACTACCCGTAGCGTCCAATTTGAGGGGATCACCCAAATAGGGTGGGTCCAATTATAATATTTTTATTACGTTGGCGGATTGACAAAAGGTATCAGAGTTGTTTTAATGTTGTTGTGAGCAGTTTGGTTCGTATGTGATATATTTTGGGTTTGGTTTGAAGATATTTTCAATTACCGTTGTTCAGCCAGTAACCAAAATCAACAAAAAGTACAAAGAGAAACATCAAGCAAATTCTTTGCGGCCCTGGAATAAAAAACAAAAACTGTTTGAATTTTTCTTATTATTAGCTGTAACTGCAAAATACTGGAGATACAGCAAAATGTTTCCCCGGAACAAAAGTTGTAGCTCGTGTTTCTGCCACGAAATATTTATTCATGTTTGTTTCCAGCGGTTTTATAGCCGTATATATATATATATATCTCAATACTTCTGGGTTGTAGCTCAAAATATGAATATTCGGAAAATGTTTGGACTTTTTTGTATGGTAAAGCGGGGTTTGAAATTGTGTAGCTTTGTGTAGCTTTGTAGCATATATATAATCCCAGAAAAAATGTTTGAGTCAATTTCAGTACGGTTTCATTTTGAAAAATTACTGTTTGCGGCTACTATATCATCGCTGGCGTAACGTGACCGTGATAAATGGGTTAGTGGGCAATTCGGCAAATGTGCAGGTTTTGTGACATAATTTAAAGAACGCTCGTCTTGTCATGAGTTTGTCGCGGCGGCGTTGTAAATTGGTTGACTGTCATATGGTTGGTGGATCGAGTTCACGCCGAAGCATTTTGCCATTTCGGCATTCATTTGGATTATGGGCTTCATGTTTTGGTTTTGAATATCAAAAAGCAAAGCCAAAATTCATACAGAGTTTCGAGCTGTCAATCCATTTCATTGTCCTTATGGATAATTTCGGTCGAATCCGGATTAATTCTCACAAACTCAGGTGAATAATCATTTGGATTCATTTTGATTGGATATTCATGGTTTTATGATTTCCACTGATGGTTTCTATATTATGGGTTTAACTTCCATGTAACAGTTTTCAATCTGACAAAGATCAACAATTTTCTTTTTGTGTTTTATGAAATCCCATATATTGAAAAGAGATTCAAAATTCCGATCACTAGATGAAGACAAACTATAATAATATAACCTTTTTCAAACATTTCAAATCTTTGAGGGTCAAACCTCTTTAAGATCTGTATCATAAATGGGTTTTGAATCAAATTTTATTCATAAACCTCCATTTTGTTTCCATTCATTTTGAAGTGAATCCCAGGCCATTCCATGAACACAGGCAAACTTTGTTTCAGGTGTTTTTCTGCAAGTGTTTTGGAGGAATATGCTTATGATGAATCCCGAATATAATACAAATGAATATTTGCAATCTTACCTAGTTCCCAGGTTGGCTAAATACATTTTAAATAAACCGTATGAGTTCCTTGGACTTACCAAAGAAAGCATATATAACATTGATTTGATGCCCAAATTCGGTAATGTCACTCAGTAAAAGGTTATTCGTATTCGGATATGTGTCATATAAGCGCCCAACTCCACAAAGTTAAGAAAGGTATAGTAGGTACCAATAACAGCAATCACAGGACCTCAAATATTTACGAGATGGCGCTATACATTGCACGAGCAGATGATCGCTCTATCGATACGTGATAAAAAATACTTTGGTAAAATCGCGTTTTTCAGTAGCGACGCCTATAGAGATAAATTAAATACAAAATTTCGCGTCAAATCGTTAGAGCCGTTTCCGAGATAATTTATGTATATATATATATATATATATATATATATATATATATATATATATACATATATATATATATATATATTATGATGATGTGGGTTGTTTATTTTATTTTGTTTTTATTGATTGATTATTATTATTGTATTATTATTTTATTAACCACTGATATCACAATAATTTTGCAATCTGTTATGATAGTAAGCGATTGATTTGATTTATTATCAATTTTACTTGATTCTTTAAAAATACTCATCATAACAATGAAAAATCAACTATGTTGTTCTTACTCTTTTCCAAACTCATTTTACCTTTCCTTTGTTAACTTATTCCAGCTCAGTCGGCGCCAATGGAGACATGATCATCCTACAGCTCAGTAGAGTTCAGTTGCCATTTAGTTGCTTTGTTTTTGAAGTCAAGATTATTATTTCATGAAAATATAGTTGATAGCGAATTAGTATTGAATAACGAAGCAGAAAATGGTTAAACTTGTTTTCCTTTTATTGAAATGAATTTCCAAAAGTTTAATTTCTCCTGCGATATAGCTTATATTAAATATAATTGAATCTATGAACTTGAAAAATCATCATATGACTCATGCTCATGCGCAATAGATGAATGAGCAAATACATATTACAGGTTACATTTACAAAGTGGTTTTGGATTGTGGTGGGGTATACTCACAGTTGTGTTTTTCTGCTCATTTGGATTGATTTATCGGATGGAAATTTTTCTAACGCTTTCTCAAATTATTTTCTCAACTTCTGTTTTCTTCTCCCGCGCTTAATATCAATTTCTGTTTTGGGCACGAAATTTCAAATTTCCACCACACTTTTAAAAGCAACTTTTCTTATTCTACACATAAAGCACCCCATTTTATTACCTTAACAGGAACCTAAGAGGCCGAGACCCGCAAATACACTTTTCCGCGCGTTGCCGTCGTGCCAGCGATAGAATCATCCCAGAATATTCGAGAACCATCCGATCGCTCTGCCACGAAAACAACGGTCAATATTGGAAACAATTGGAACATGCAAATTCGAAACATCGAAATGCTGTATCGGAATAAATATAGGCGACCCTCAAATTAGTCAACACAGTCTGAACAGGCCCATACAATCGAGCTATACGGTAGTTAGTATGCTGCAGGAGTAAGTTGTAGATTAAGTGTGAAATAAATTAGTTAAACCAAATTAAGTTTGGCTACGTTACAATTGATTGTCAGGCGAGATTTTTGAAAATAAACAAGTGATCGTGGAGTGGATAGTCAGAAAAATAAATTGATAGACCTTTTGTACTTAAAATAGACAGTGGCCAGTTTTTTCGCGAAGTGAGACAATTGTGCGTAAAATTAAACTGATACGCACTGTTCGCGTGAAACAGAAAATAGACAGTGGCGGTTTTCGCGAAGTGGACAATTGTGCGTGGGAATATAAGCTGATACACTCTTCGCGTGGAAACAGACAATAGACTGGTGGCCACGTGGAAAGAATTCGCGAAGTGAATTTTTAACAAGCATTAAACTTTTCGTGTGAAACAGACTGATACCTCGTCAAGGGACAAAATGGCGATTTCAAGAAAAGTGCGCCTTGCGGATTTGAAGGTAGCGGAATTGAAACAGGTGGAAAGGGGAACTGGAAACAACGGGTAAAAGCAAGTACTCCAGGAAAGAAAGACTTGCAGAAGAAGGACTTATACAAGAAGGTGAGGACCCCGAAACATTTTTATTCGAAGTTCCCGGAGGTGATTTGAGTCCGATAATAGAATCCTTGAAAGAAGAGCTGCAAGAAAATTCAAGAAGCCTCGAAGAGAAGTTCCTGGAAAACACAGAAGGCCTAAGAATTGTGTGGTGTGGCTAATTTTCTAGAAGAAAGAATGGGAACCGTTGAAGACGAAATGGACGAAATAAAAGGGAAACGATCAGTAAGCTGGAAAAACAAATTAATAGTGCGTCCTCCACAGGGGATGGTTAACGAAAATGCAATGCTGGACTTGAGTTTTGAACGTGGATAAAGTTCAGAGGGTATAAAAGATGTCAGGTCATTTCTGAAATAGGGAGAAGCTTTCCATGAAGCCGCACCTCAATTCGACGGAAAAACTCCATGGGAAAATTACCGCCGACAGTTTTGAAGCGGCCAAAGCAAATGGATGGAATGCGGGGAAGAGCTGTAGCACTAACACTTGCATTACGTGGAGAAGCGACGAATATTCTACAAACTCTTACCGCCCAGAACAGGAGGACTATGATCAGCTGATTAAACATCACAAATTACACGATATGGCCAGGCATTTGGAACACGTATATCGCTTCCAGCTGAAAAATCGCTGTCAGAAATCGGGCGAATCCTTACAGAATTTGAAACTGACATTGCACGCGCTTGGTTCGTCTCGCATATCCAGCCATACGGAATATGTAATGGAGCGGTGCTTGGTTCAAGGCATTCTTGGATGGACTCCGTGACCCGACCAGACAAGCGTTGATATTAGCTCGTCAACACATCTCGTAGACGCACTGGCACGCGCTTTGGAATTCGAAGCAGCAAAACAATGCTGCAAAAGCCAAAGTAAAGTTCAAACGATTGAGGAAGACTCACGGGAGCCTGCTAGCGGAAGCTGCCATAAGAAAAGTGATAGAGGAAGTGTTGCCTGGGAAAAGACGAATACAAAAGATACGGAGATTGTGGCAAAATTGGACATATTGCGTAGCAAATGTCCAACATTCATCGACTTTCCGATGCAGGAAAACTAAAAAGGTCGACGAAGGGGCAATCGTCGGCATGTCAGCAAAGCCCCGGTTAACAGCATATGTCGCTATCCTGAAACGGCAAGGAGATTTTTTCGTAGACGGTCTCTAATAGCAGGCCTTGCACCATGCTGCTAGATACAGGTCGACTAGGACAATTCTCGGGCCTTCCTTCGCCAGAACACCGGAACGGTTGAACCGACAACGGGCTCCCCACAGAAACAGGGGAGCCGCTCCAATATGGCGAGCTACCGATTGAAATAATTTTGGGCAGCACTAAAGTGAAACATAAAAGGCATGGGGGAAACTCGAAGACGATCATATCGGAATGGACATCATGAATTCCAGAGGGTTTGAATTGGATTTAAAAGACGGGGGTCCTACGTGTCAACGGAAAAGGCTGGGTTATGGGAAAGTGAGGGTTGATCCGTGTGTTGTTGGCTGAAGATGTAATACCTGGAGGGCTGAAACCATTCTGGAGCTCGCCTGGACGGGGTAGAGCAGGGGAAACGGGTGATTTTCGAGCCCAAACTTCATGATAGAAATTGGACGAGGGTTGCACTGGGGAAAGACCTTTTGCGTCTGACAAATTTGTGCCCGTGGGGGCCCAGATTCAATTATTTTCCAGTGACCTTGGAAGAACAAATGGGGGCACTGCTCGTCAGTTTCCTCAGTAATCCGGTGTACAAAATTTTGATGAACCCAACAACTTGCCCACAGAACTGAAAAATTGGTTGCCATCTTCCAAAAGATATAAAACCAGCTCAACAGCCCAAACTAGAGATTTGTTAGAATCAAGACATCTTCGTCGGAGGGAAAAAGGAGGTCGAACTAAGTGGTCCAGCACAAGATTGATCGGGGGGTGCCGCCGATCCGGCAATCAGCAGGGGCTTCCTCTTGCCAAAAGGGGAAAGAGGCTGACAAAATAGTCAGCGATATGGGAAAAAAAAGGGGTTTCGAACCATCTGACGGCCCCTGGTCCTCTCCAGTGTGGTGAAGAAAGGATGGACCCGACACGCTTTTTTGAACTATCGCCACAAATGTCACAAAGGGAAGGGACAGTTCCCCTCTCCGGGAATAGATGACACCTAGACGTTGGCTGGTTCACGATTTTCTCGCCCTTGATCTGAAGAGTGGATGGCAAGTAGAACTGTGGGAAAGGGTCGAGAAAAAGACTGTTTTTCCCAAAATCGCTCAGGATTGTGGCAGTTCACCGTTATGCCATTCGGCAATGCCCCCGCCACATTCAAAGATTGATGGAGACAGTGCTGAAAGGACTCTCATGGAACACGTGTCTGTATCTCGCGAAAATAATTGTGGTCGGCAGATCTTTTTAAGGAGGGGGTGAAAACTTGGAGAGATTCCTGCGACTGGGAACTCGGATTGAAGCTGAGCCCTAAATGCCATCTTTTCCCAAAAAGAAGTAACGATCCTCGCCACGTTGTCTGGGGGAAAGGAGCGTGGATACCAGAAGATAAAAACTTTTAAAAGTTGGCCCATCCCAAAGACATTCACCAACTTCGAAGTTTCCTTGGTTTATGCACATACTATCCCAATTGTTTGGGATTCGCCAACATCCTAAACCACTGACCGGGCTCACGGAAGGCCAAACAAATTTCCCAGTGGTCGAAGATGTCAAGATTCATTCGGGAAAGCTGAAAGGGCTTTGATCAACGCACCTATACTGGCTATCCCCCCCAAAGGGGGAAAATTTATTTTGGATACGGACGCCAACAACGTGGGACTTGGAGCTGTCCCTTTTCTCCCGATCAGGAGGGACAGGGAAGGTCATTGGTTATTTCAGCAAGACGCAGCAAACCAGAGCCAATTACCTGTCACCAGGGGGCTGTTAGCTGTTGAAAGATGGAACACTTCTACAAAAATACGTGTATGGAAGAAGATTCCTGTTGAGAACTGACCATGCAGCTCTCAAATGGCTCTTACAGTTCAAAAAACCTGAAGTAAGTAGCACGTTGGATCGAGGACTCCAGAATTCGATTTCGAATCGAAAATCGAGCGGAACTAATAAATCAGATCCCGGGCGCGAACCATGTCCCGATGTTGCTCACCTGCCGACGAGCAGAAGAAAAAAACAACACTTTGTAGAACCGCGGCAATGGATGACAACTGGAATGACAGCAAATCCAGAAAGACCAAGAAGGGCCCCGACCTTGGCTTAGCGTCAGCTGGAAGAAGGGCAATCGAAAACCATCGCAGGAAGTCGCGGTTACTCGCCGGCTGTTAAGTCTTTGGGCCAATGGAACTCTCTTATTCTGACAATGGAATCCTGAAACGTGTTTTAGGCCGATATTGGTGGGGGAAGACAGACGCCAAATATTTTTCCCAGGAACAGAAGAGAGAGGAAGTGCTGCAGGAATTTCCCTGATGGAGTCGCCGGGGGGACATGGGGTGACAGACCGCAGAAAGTGAGGCAACGGTTTTACTGGGCCAATTGTCAAGCTGACGTCCCGGACTGGTGCAGAAAGTGCCTTTTGCGCTGCTAGCAATGGATCGGAAAACGACCCAAAGGCCCCCCTGCGTCCGGGACAACGTGGCAGCCCGTTCGGAGAATCGCCATTGACATCGCCGGCCGTTTCCCCTATCCGACCACGGGAATAAATACATCCTTTTGGGAATGGATTTCGGATTTAAATGGGCGGAAGCTATGCCCTGCCCCAAACCCGGAAGCCATCACCGTCGCCGACGTCTTGGTGAAAAAATGGATATGTCGATTCGGTTTAATGGAGCTGCACTCCGGATCAGGCGAAATTTCCGAATCAACCTTTTCAAGAAATATGTCTACTGCTGAACATCCGCAAGACAAGAACCCGGCCTACATCCCAGTCCGATGGAATGGTGGAACGGATGGGGCAAAGGGCGATCAACCGCCCTTTTCCGGTTGTCTCTGACCATCAAAGAGACTGGGACCAGTAACTTCATTTTTCCTGATGGCCTATCGATCTGCAGTACACGATCAACCCGGTCAAACTCCTGCTAGTATTATTGGGCCCGATCGCTGCCTTGTGACCTGAAGTTTGGGAACCGCCAGGACAAGAAAACTGCGGGAAGGGGCTACGTCAAAACTTCGGCAGAGAAAGGACGACATCCACGAACGAGTCGGGTTGAATCAGAGTGCCAGCGATAAAATAGAAGACCTATGACACCCAAGGCCGACGCAGGAGGTTTTAAAAGGTTGATGACCTGGTTTGGCTGTACAACCCCAAACGTCGTCGTGGACTATCACCAAAGTTGCGGAACTCGTGGGAAGGCCCGTATAAAATCGTGAAAAGGAAACGACCTTGTGTACCGAATCCATAAGCCACCCCGAAAACCAAGGGTCGTCCATTTCAACAGGTTGGCCCCTTACGCTGGAAACCATTGACCAAGTTCGCACCCTCAAAACCGGGGGAATGATATGACGTTCGAGAAGTTTATGTCCTTGTATTCAAACGGCGCGAAAGTTCTACATGGGGATTACTAGAGGGAGTCACGAGACCTTTCGAGGTGCCTGCTGACTATGCACTAGCACTGTGTGGCAAAAAGATTTTCCCGAATGTCGGGGGCATCGCCGTAGTGTTCTCAAGAAATTTGGTCAACCCCAAACACTGCGGGGAAAGAATCCAAAGTTGGTGGGGTGCTACAGTTGAAGAAAGGCCAGAGAAACATCTACTACCCTAGTTACCAAATTCCCAAGATAAACCGTCCTATGAAGATTCTGGAAGAGTCTCCCAAACTAAGAGATACTATGGTGGACCAGAATCGGGTTTGGATCTCCCAATTCCAAAAATTGTCCTGTGGTATTGATGGGTTGGACTGGAGAGTCTAAGAGTATGCTGGAGGCGATATTCAGATCCAGCGGCGTCAAGATTTTTGGTTTTGCTGAACCCTCTTCCCGACCGACCCGGAAGACCGTGAGTGTTACTTCCATCGACTTCACGGTGCAGATGGGGAGTCATGCAATATCGTCACCCCCAAAAGGATGAAATTTCGGGACGAAATGTCTTTAAAAAAGCAATTAACGAACCTAGGCGGACCTGTCGCCTCGCGCGTTGCCTCGACAGCGATGGTCATCCCGGAGATATTCGGAAAAACCATCCAGTCGCTCTGCCACAAAACAACGGTCAATATTGGAAAAAATTGGAACATCCAAATTCCGAAACATCGAGAATGCTGTATCGGAATAAAATAGGCGACCCTCAAGTGGAGTCAACACAGTCTGAACGAGCCCATACAACCCGAAGGCTATACAGTGGCGTAGTAATATAAATTAAGTTGTAGATTAAATTTGAAATAAATTGGTTAAACCAAATTGATTTTTTTCGTTTACATTATAACACTTATATTTCTATCCCCTAATATGATTTATACGAAGTGGTTATAAATTCTTATTCAACCATTTTTGTTCTAGATTTGATACTTTATAATTTTTTCATGAAATTATTTGGCATGTCCCTGTCATGTTGCCTTGAGTTTCTAAGTTAGCATACAGGTGTTCTTGCTTATATATAATTTTTTTCTGTTTGAATTCTAAGATTTTTTTGTTAGATTTTGATGTCTACTCTTTTTTATAAAGGGTTGTGCAATCTAAATGGATGGGTTTGGGAAAACCCATTGATGTCAATAGAAAAGCTCCACTGCTAAACTCTTTGATGATCTGCGTCGAACATAATATGGTAAAAGGGTTACAGAAATCAAATTGCACAGAAAATTCTAAAATCACCATAGCAGGTACCTATTCATGTGATGTTACCGAGAGGGGGCCTGGACTTTACCCAGCGGTGTCTGGGATCGTCACCCCGGCGACGACCCCGGCGACCTAGACACATGGTGGAAATAGGCCCAAAATTATATCCTCAAAGCCTGTCTTTGTTGGGTAATCCCAATTTTCTTTCTTTTCGACAGAGCAAGAGCCATCCTTGTTGGTTCACTTATAACTGGTAACTATTTCGGGGATAGCATGATCGGGGAAGATTGAAATCGGAACGTGTGTACAGTCGATCCCACGTCGGCTCCCCGATATCGGGTCCGATAAATTGGTACGTCTGTAGGCCCTTTGGGGTTGTTCGTTTTGTTGGTTCGAGTCAAATTTTTCAAGTGAATTTTGACCGACTTCTAGTCGTCCGATTGATTTGGGGGTTTGACAGGTGTTTCATAATTCCGTTGACAATGCACTATAATTTGTTAAAAATTCATAAATTTAAGATGGCTGCCCCAAGATGGTGGACTATTTTTGTGATTATGATCGATTCGATTCCAAAATGGTATGCGGCGGTCGGAGATATTGAATTTTTTTCAAAATTTATAAATCCAATATATGGCGACTTCAGGATGGCGGACGAGTTTTGGGGTCCCAGGAAACATGATTTTTCCCTTTAGCTCAAAAATTTCAGGGGGAAAAGGCCTTTTAATAACGATGCTCTATTAGAAATTAACAGATTAAGGCGAACTTAAAAGCAAAAAATAAAAAAACATTTTGAAGACAAGCTTTCATTCAAGCCGGGGTACAAAACGTATAAAATAAGTTTTAAGTCATCGCTGACAATGGTTTAATTAATTTTTGTTGGATTTTTGGTTTCAAAAAGCTTGTCGCGCGAATTGTAATAAAATTAATACTTCGACAAGGGTTTTTACTTACCAACCAATCATTGTCAATGAAATTAATTGGTACCTACTTTCATAGATACTTTGTGAAAATTAAATACTTTGACAAGTTCTTGCCTTTCCAACCAATCACTGAACAACCAAATTAATTATGAACACTTCGCGCGACAAGCTTTTTAAAACCAAATAACTCAACAAAAAATTTAAATCTTGTACTAATGACAAACTTAAAAAGCTGTCTTTAAAAGTTTTTATTAGTTTTTTCTTTTTACTCGCATTCATTTTTCAAAAAAAGATTTTTGGGGCCCAAATCATTCAAATACTCAACCGTGCATCGTTCAAGATAACCCCTTGGGGGGTATTCAAAAAAAGATAACTTAATTTTATCGTGGATTTTTACAATTCAAGAAAAATCTTTCTATTCTATATTCATTGGAGAATTTTTACCGTTTTCAACAAGAAAAAATATTGTTTTTCCCAAAATATTTTGTGAAATTATTCCGAGCTTAAAAGACTAATTTCATAATCGGAACAGTTTTTCTAACGATCTCACGTCAAGACGCATTACCAGTTGTGTCATTCAACCTTGACTATTTGCATAATTTAAATATACAAGTATAATTGGTAATTAAAAATTACGCATCTTGAGATTATTACATCCTGTACCTACTTTATTTTACATTTTCATATTAGTGTTCATTAATCGAAAAATCCTCTAACTACTTTACGGAGGAATTTCAAGATATAATCTCTGCATAAATATGAAAGTGGAAGTGATTTCACTATGATGTTCTTTTACAACGAGGTGATGAATTATGGATTCCTCATGAAATTTGAAATAGCGTCCAAATTTTGTCATTTTGTGTTGCGTTATTGAAATTGTGTTTGAATTTTTGGACTAGAAGAAAAACTACCCAAGCCATATTTATTTACATTTTATCTATAGTGTTTGTGGCATTTTTGGTTTCAGTGGAAACGATTATCTTTTCATTTTGATCATTTTATTCCACATATCATATCCCCTAAAAAACGTTGTTGGCGTCATTCGCACTTTTCTGGAAAACACATTTCTTTTTTTATAACAAACATTTTCTACTTTACGTAATGACTGGATTACGAATATGGGAGAAGGGACGGATTATTTTCATATATTATACAGGTTGCTCAAAGAAGTTGAACTCATTTTAATGAGAAACTTTTTTTTCTTATGATAGAATTCTATTTGGAAAATTGGCACTAGCTCAAATTTACTTCCCCATACCGAAAACAAAATTTTAGATTTATCCAACAGGATGTACTCATTTATCGACAAAATGATTAATTCCATCTTGATTAAAATCTCTTACATTCAACGTGAGCAATTCCACCACAGAACGTTTATGAAATATTGGTTATTGTATTCAAAGGGGACATATTATATCCTATAACGGGATAAATCTGAGAGAATAAATCTATTTTATTTGAAGTTTATCATTATAGGAAAGTGAATTTTGACTAGGGCTCATTTTTGCAACTTACGAAATATAATTGTTTCTATATAATAAAATGTTTTTCAACTGAATTCTTTTTATTTGTATAGATTATCAAAACGAAAATCTTTGAACGCGAAAAGGTGGTGTAGAAATCGTTACAATAGTCCCTGGGTAATATTAATTTTTTATTATATTTTTCCAGTTTCACGATCAATTGGACCATAGAAACACACTACTCAGTGAATACAGTTTTATTGCTAACGGTTTGGGATGAATCTTGCATCGTTCTGGGATCAAATGGGATTAGAGAAATGTTGAAATAAAATTAAAAAGGAATTGATAAAATAAAACTTTTCGAAGACAAGCTAAAAAAGCGCTAAGAAGTAGAAAATAATTGCTTTGGATGTGCGACGTAGGTTATTCGAGTTATAGATTCAAGAGCTTGTCGGCAAAGTTTCAGTTCGAATACAAAAAGCGACAAGCTTTTGAATCTATAACTCGCGAAAACCCACGTACAAACAACAATATTTTCTACTTTAAAGTGCATTTGAATAATGACTTTAAAAGTTTTGTTTTTTAATTATTTTATTTTGTGCTTTTAAGTAAGTACGGCTTAATCTATGCATTTTTGTTAATGTATCGTCACTATGGGCTTTTTTTTCCCTAAGTTCTAGGCTATCTAGTTCTTCAATGGGGATACCCTCTAAAGATTAACTCGTCCGCCACCCTAGGCAGTATCTTAATTTATGAATTCTGACAAGAAATCAATAATCTCGACTAAATTCATAATCTCCGACCTCAAAAACCTCGACATACCAATTTTGAATAGAAACGGTCCATCATCACCAAAAATTGTCCGCCATCTTGGAGCCGCCATCCTGAATTTATGAATTTTTTCACTAAATTCATAATCTCCGATCTCGAAAAACCTCCATATACCAATTTTGAATAGAATCGAAACCCTAATTGCAAAACTCGTCCGCCATCTTGAATTTATGAATTCTGACAAAATCATAATCTCCGACCCCGAAAACCGCCACATACCAATTTTGAATGGAATCGGATCTTTAAAAACAAATCTCGTTCGCCATCTTAGAGCCGCCATTTTGTTTTGTTCTCTAACAAAATTCCATAATGCATTGTTACAGGAACTATGAACACCTGCCAAATTTTACGTTAATCGGGCAACTAGAAGTGGGTCAAATTTAACTTGCAAGGTGCGAAAGGTGAATATAAATAAAAGTTTGTAAAAAAGGGTTTTTCCGTAGAAATAATCGAAATCGTTGAGAATATGGGTTGATCTTTGGATAGAATAGAACGTCTGTAAAGGACCCGATGTCAAACTTTCTCAAAATGTTGGTCGTAAAACTACAAATATTGTCTTATACAGTGCGGCTTTTAAAATTTTCCCTCCCCTCTCCCCTGTAACTTTTGAACGGTTCGACGTAGAAAAAGGTATTGTATGATATGACCGATACTATTTTTGGGGAAATAAAAAAACATTGGGGAATTGCTCGATAGATGGCGCCGGGCGCACATCAACTAAAATTTTAAATAGCATGGGGGATCATGTTGCACATCGTTGAAAGGATAGTTCAATTCTCTTTCCAACCATCTAATTGTTTTGAACTTTTGTTGCACGTTGAAACTATAATTCAATTCTCTTTTCCAAACATAAATTTTTTTATCATTTCGTTGATTTTTTCGTCTTTTTATCCCCCCCCACCCTTATAACTTTTAAACAATAAAAAAAAGTGTCCCATGATATCACTGATATTACTTTTGAAAAAAAAATCATTGAATTGCCATAAAAAGATGGCGGGGGGGGGCACATCAATTTATAAAAATTTTTTTAAATAGCATGGGGGTCATGTGGCACATCTTTTGAAAAGATAGTTCAATTCTCTTTCCAACCATCTAATTGTTTTGAACATTTCGTTGATTTTTTTTTCACAATGTGCATTTGAAATGTCAAGCATAAGTGCGGCTTTTATAGTCCTCCCCATATTAACTCTTGAATGGTTCGAGGTAGAACAATGAAAAAAAAAGGTATTGAACGATATCACCGATGCTACTTTTTGAAATGAAAAGACATCGTGATTGCCGATAGATGACGCGGGGGCATCAACAAATTTTAAATAGCATGGGGGGTTATGGGCTCATCGTTAAAAAAAGACAATTCAATTTCCTTCCCCCATCTTTTTATTTCGTTCATACTTTTTTCCCTTGTTTTAAATTAAGAAAAAAAAACACAATTGTTATGTAAGTTTTTTATTTATTGGGAATAAAAGCAAAACTTTTTTGTGATTTAACAATTAGGTGTTCGAAATGTCCGCCTAATGGTTCTTGACATCAAAATATTCGATACGAAAATTCTTCGAACATTATGTAACAATAACCCCAACACCCGTGTTATTCGTTTTTTTCAGTTCTTCCAAAGAGTCGGATTGTTTATATACTTTTGATTTGATGAAACCCCCACAGAAAGAAGTCAAAAAGGGTGAGGTCTGGTAATTGTGCCGGCCGTTCGATTGATCCACGACGTCCAATCCATCTCAAAAGGGTATCTTACACCCAGATATCCGAACTTGACGTTGGAAGTGAGGGGGGGCCCCGTCTTGATGGAAAGTATTTCGGGGAAGTAGTTCTCATTTTCTTCTAGTATTTGGGTATTAGTGGATCGATCGTTTCTTGTAGCATCCCCAGGTATAAATTACCGTTAAAATTTTTTTCCCAGAAAAAAAGGGGCTACAATATGGTTTCCCAGAATTCCTCCCCTAAATTCAGTTTCTGTGGGAACTCTGTGTGACCTTCTCGGAAGATATGGGGTTTGTGTCCTCCAATACCCCACATTTTGTGTATTCATGTTTCCGTTGAAAAAAGTACTTTCATCTGAAAAAAAAAATATTTTTAATGTAATTGCGGGTTTCCCGCTATCTTTTCCATCATAATTTTACAGAATTCCTACCTTCGGTTTTTTGTCTATCATAACATCAAGGTATTCGATCTTATTACAGCTGCATATTGAGATGTCTTCAGGGGATTAAATAGGGGCTATCATATCAATATGTATGGGTAGAAAAAATGTTTTTTTTAAAATTAATTGTTAAAAGTCAATAGTTGAAAAAAGGGTTGGGAAAATTACGGATATCATTTCCTGCTTGAATTTTTTAAATGATAGCCAGTCTTCATGACTGTAGAAATTGCAGTATCATCCCATAAGTGATAATTTGACCAGTAGTGTTTATTCTGAATAGATCATTCAAATATATATTGAACTAAAGTGGTCCCAAAACAGTTCCTTGGGGTTTTTTGAAAATTGCCCCCCCCATCTTCAGTTCAACACTTGGGAAAACCCATTGGAAAGATAACTTTCCCAATAATCTTAAAGGCCCTCCTCTTATGCCGATGTTCTCCAATCAAACCCAAAAAACAAGTCATGACTGACCGTATCGAATGCCTTTGAAAAGGTTTTTTAAATACAAAGAGGGGGTTTTTCCCGTATCTAAGGCATTTTTTTGTTATGAGGGGGGGGTTGCATCTTGGGTTGTCTCCTTCTTTGAACCCGTATTGGTTGGGGGAGATGATTTTATTTTTTTTTTAAGATAGTTGATAAGTCTTTTTTTTCATGATTTTTTTCCGGGATTTTGAATAGTTATTAATGATATTGGTCTGTAGTTTATGACATCCCCCCCATTACCTATTTTTTAAAATTGGTTTGATCACTTTTACTTTTTTTAAGATGCTTGGGAAATGTCCTTGCTGGGGAAAAATTAAATATGTGAGAAGTGGTTCTTTGATCATCGGTGATAATAATTTTTTGTTTCTGCCCCTCATTCCATCAATACCTGGTGTGCTTTCTTTTGAGCGATAAAATAATATCATTTTTTTTCATCAGCGTTGGTAGCATTCAAAAAAATTGAGGGGCAATGGATTATTTTTTTTTAGGAGGTTTTAAAAATTTGAATCCTTGTCAATTATTTTTAAAATTTTTATTTTAATGTTCGTTGAATATATTAGCAATAGATTTTTCTGAAAATTTTTTTCCATTATGTTCGATTAAATTAATATCTTTTAGGTTTTTGAATTATTTTGGGATAAAAATTCATTTTGCTACTCGGTCGGGTTTCAAAAACGGGGCTCTTCAGACCGACTATTCAATCTATTTTAAAACGTATCCTTAAGAAAAAAAAGTATAAGCTCTGGGAAAAAACCATACTATTGACGTTATCAAACGACCCGCACGAATAGCGGGAAAACCCCGCTACTCGGCAGGTGGTACCTCAAGAGGACGAGGCAGAAAAAGGGGCTTATTTTTTTTTAGGGGTTTGATAAATTCCCCTGGAATGGACGGGGAAAAAACCGGTAATCAATACCGATGGGAAAACCCCCCTTTTTTCCCTCCCCCGAAGGCGACCCCTTTTGATACAAAAGGGGGCCATTTCCCACGATATTTTTTAAACTTTTTTTTCCAAAGAATCAATACACCTAAAAAAAACTCCTTTGAAATCGTACACACCAAAATTATAGCCTGTTAGATATTCAACTTTTTTTTAAATTTAATATGTCAACCAATAGCTATTTGCAAATTTTAAAATAATTTTCCCGGTGAAGTTGAACCTTTTTGGAAATGTATACAAATGTCTCCTCAGGAGAAAAAAATTGCAGAAAATGGTTATGCAGGGAAAACATTTTGAATATTATCTTACGCATGGAGTGCTTTTAAATGTCATGCATTTCATTCAAAGGGAAAAGTTAGCAGGCTATAGGAAGCCATACCGTATAGTTCAAATGGAAACCCTTGTGCTAGATCCACCCTTTGAGGCCCAAGTTGAGAACATGCAAGGAGTTGCAAGTCCTGTCAAAGTTTCCGAATCAACCTGGGAAAACGCTAGTCCATTGTTGGGGAAAATCCCAAACTCTCCTGGCAATGTATACATATAGATTATGCTGGGCCATTTTAGTGGGTGAATATTTCTTGATAGTAGTCGATGCTTTTCAGTGGCCGGAAATAGCTTCTATAACTGCTCTAAAGATAATATCTGTTTTCGGGGTATTTTCGCTCGTTTTTGGTTTTCAGTAACCTTGGTCAGTGATAATGGTCCAACTTTCAAATCCCCAATTTGGATTTCTTGAAAAATAATGGCATACAACACAAGTGTTCAGCTCCGTACCATCCAGAAACCAATGGCCAAGTTGAAAGATACGTGCAATGAAAATGCATTGAAAAAAATTGAACGGCACTATGGATAATTTTTGGACGATAAACTGGAAAATTTCCTCATGCATTGGGAAAAAAAAACACCGAATACTACTCCTGGAATCTCACCTTCCACTTTTGTTGAAAAGGGATATTCGAACCAAACTTGATTTACTCAAATGTAATGACTGTGAAGAAATTCTAAAAAAAAAATGTCAGGAGGGAAGGACTATTACATTCTTGGAGGGAAAAATTATAAAGACATGAATCAAATGCCCCAACTGTATTCAGATAACTAAAAACGAAAGAAAAAATAAAGGCTGTCCACCAAAGGATAATAATCTTGAGTCTTCACCGATTCCTTCCCAAACCATTTTTTTACAAAATCTAATCCTGAAGTAATCGGAAGACGAAAATTTCCCCGTCCACAATCTCCAGCTACAGAAAATATTCAAGGAGGAAGAATAGATATATCGAAAATGTCAGGAAATACATCGACAAAATCTTCAACTATGGATCAAGTATTTGACGCTCAAATGCATGAAGGGAAAATATCCAGAAGTAAAAACAATGTTAAAACATATCCTTCAAATTAAACCTTTTAACAAAATTAAACCGATAAAAAAATCAACTAAAAAGCAAAAATAAAAAAAATTTAGTCTCAATGTTTTGGGAGCTCCTAAAAATGTGCGTAACTAATTTTGATGGCGGAAACGAAAATTATCGTTCGTTTATATTCTTTAAAAAGGGAAAAAAACGCCCTGTGCATCTCGCGCCATCATTTTACCCTTTACCAAATTAAATTGAAAGTTTGTTTGGCCCAACTCAAAATTAGTTCTCCAATTTTTTGGCCCCAATTATTAAAAAATTTTTAATTTTTAAATTTTGTGGCTGAAAACTACTAATTACTACCTACTAAATTTTGATTATTTCCCAAAAATACTTACCTAGCTTACTTCAACTATTAACTTTTAAATAATATGGTTATCTACTTTAACTATTTATTGTTATACTATAAATTATTTTTGAAAGTTCTGGTTAGTTGATTTCATCCTTTGTATATAATTACACCCTTTTCTAGAATATAATTATTGTGATGGATGAAGGTCTTCAATGTCATCACATATATGTCCCAATGTTCACAAGTGAAAATCAATCATCCTACTATTCATAGGGGTGGATTATTTCTCCCAAATTGGAATATTGATTATGAGGTATCCCCTATCTAAGAAAAAAAAAAATCACCCAAATCGGAAAACCACTACAAAGTTATGCCTGATAGAATCGGTTAACGGATTCAGAGGGTGAACGATCAATATCCTCCATTTTTTACCCTTAGGGATGGTTTTTTTTCAAATTCAAATGGGACCAATAAAAAAAGAACTGCTCTGTGAAAAGTTATGGCGATCATACATAAAAAATATATACACGTCGATAGAGAACCTCCTCCTTTTCATTTCGTGGGTTTAAAAAAGGGGAAATGTTTTTATTTACTCAATCATTCTGTGTAGGGTTTGATGATTCCTGTGGGGACTTTTCACTGCATGACTACTATTCCATACCATGTTTGCTATTCTGAATGAATTAAATGGTAAACAGTATTAAAAAATATTAATTTACAAACATAAAATAATAATGTTTCTTTGATGTTTTTTCGAAATTAAAAAGCTGTCTATAAAGAACACAAACCCAATTGAACCCAAAAATCCCCCAAGAAAAGGAAAGTTAAATTTTTCAGATTTCAACACAGAGAAATTTGCATAAATTTTTTTTCCAAAGATGTATTCGCTAAAATCTTTCTTATTTAACTCTCGAGATAAGAGTTTAATAAAAGGAAGTTTTAAAAAAATCATACTTTTCTTGATTACTTTTTTTTTACAGAAAAATAAATTTCGAAGTTCATATGGATTTTTTTTCTGAAAGCTCTCCATCATGTTAAAAGAAACCAAAATCTTTTAAAAAAGAGATAAAAAAAAAAAGAAAAAATTTGGGTTTTATGCCATATGTATGCCTGAACATATATAAAAAAAAATATATAATACATTTATTCTTTTTTTTGGAAGTCTTTAAAAAAAAGAAACCCTTTACTCGTCAGTTCATTCAGTTCAACTTCTCCGCCCTCTTTCTTTGCGTTTTTTTGGATCCGTCTTTGTAATAATCAACTAACTGTTGAGTATTATTAGCTTTCGGGCAAAAACGAGTTTAAACTGAAAGAGATTTTCCCGTGTCTAACCCAAGTATTGCACCGATCGTGAGATTACGCAAGCACACAATATTTTCGAAGAAGATGTATTATTGAATTAAAAGATGATCGCTTGCTGATGCGGGGGGGCGTCCCAGAGGATCCCACGTGACCGTTTTTTAACTACATCAAAGGGTGACCAGAATGCTGAAGGGGCTAGTTATTCTCAATTTTCGTGAATCGGTAAAGTTTTATTATTACGACACAAAGGGGAAAAAATTATAAAATTTGATATGACATAGTGATGGTTTTAAAAGATTATTACTTCCTTCCACTAGAACTTTAAATATTACTCTTTTAAAAGGGCATAAAACAAATTTGACGGGGAATCGAGTTTAAGATGAATGTAAAGGTGGTCGGGGCATTTAATTTAGGTATAGTCCTTTAGTTTGTCCCAAATTTATTGTTTTTACCCCTTTTTTGATAAATCCTTATTTTCAATTTCTTTTTATCTTGATTGCTATAAATAAATGTATCCCAAAACGAAAAAAAAAAATTTTATGTGATGTACCCCAAGGAACGGTATTAGGACCAATCTTATTTAATATTTACCAACAACCTTTTCTTACTTAAAACTGAAGATTTTCAGCTTTGCCGATGCATGTTTTCGAAAGACGACAACTGTTAATTTGAAAATAAAAACTGGGCCCGACCTAAACCAAATTAAAAAATGGTTTTATATATATTGTTATCAAAAATTTGATAAAACGTAACTACTACTTTCGATTCAGTAGCTATGATGTATCCCTACCTGAATATGATAAAGCAATATCGAAGGGCCGTCATTAGACCTGCCAAAAAAATCAAGTACTTTGGCATTTTAGATAACCATCGATGGGACCAACAAATATTATTTCTTGTAAAAAAATAAAAAGCATTTTGTATAAATACAAAAAAAAAATCAGCATTCTCAACCATAAAAAAAATAATGTTGTATAAGAGTTTGAAATCCCCAAACTTGAAATAATTGGTTGGGGAGGGTATCTAAACCACATATGTATTCCCTTGAAGTCATTCAGAAAAAACCCAAAATGTATCCTGCAAAGGATTACACCTACCCAGCCATCTTCTCTACTCAGAAACTGCAATATTTGACCCAAAACAACTATTCTTCATGAATATTTTGCGGTTCAAAAAAAACAAAAAAAATTGATCACCTACAGTCATAACTAAAACCCGTCACAAAAAAGAGGATACCAGTCATGCAAAGCATGGTCAAAAAAAACTTCCACCCGGGTCCAAAACTTTTGCTCTCTACCTGATATCTCGAAATTAAAAAAAAACTTCTTTTATTTCAAATCACAGAAACACAGGGATAAAACTAAAAATAAATGGTAACATTCTATTCCCCGTTTTATATTATACGAATACGAACAGCTACTTTCAAATAATTTTTCCTGCTTTATGGCAAGATTAGCATTTTCATTTATTTAAAAAAAAATATATTTGATTTTTTACCATGTGATTGTTATATCCTCCGAGGAATTTTTCATAATCAATTAATTTATGTATACCTTTATAATTATTTGATTTTTTTTCATGATTCCCTGTAGTATTAGTATCAGGCCCCTAAACTTTTTTTCATAGAACCCTATACCATACTTCATTTTATCATCTATCTTTTTTTTCAAATTTAAAAAAATTATCTAATATCTGATTTTATCATGTGATTGTTATACACACTGATGGATCTTTTATTATCAATTTTATCCCCATTTCGCGACTTTTTATTAACTGTTATTTAAAAAATGGCCCTTTTAATTTTTAAATTTGCTACTTAAGTTTCAAATGATTTGCACGGAAACATTTTGTAAAATTTTTACTAACGGTTCTTTATTTTCGACAGTTGGCAAGCCCCGATCCAGTGGTTTTGGTCTTCTGTTGGAACACTTTTTTTTAACCTAAAAATCTTTTAATTTGTAAATGTTTGTTTTCTTGTGTTTTTTTTTACGATTCCGCAGAACCCAAAAAAGAATAAGGGGCGAATTTTTTAGTCCTAGGAAGGGAGTCATCTGTTTACATAAGTTTAAAAAAAAATAAACCCAGATTATACTATCAAAAAAATGGAAAGGGAAAGGTTCATGCCGAGGGAGGAGCATCGCCTTAGAAAAATATCTTTAATGAATGTGGATAATGAAAAAAAATTACGAGAAACTTTTCGTTAGCTTTTAACAAATTAAAAAAAAACACAGATTATTACTTTTTTTTTTTTCCATGTTATTATCCGTTTTTTCAGAATGTGTTTTTTGAGTTATGTAGTTATAAGTTCTTTTGAATAAAATTTTTTTTTTCCCTTATTTTTTTTTTTTTTTTTATCTCCGTTTTTTTTAAATTTTAGGATAAAAAAATGACATCAATCCCCAAAGTGTGGAAAAGAGTTATATATACATTTATAAAGTCACGCCATATAAAATTTTTTTGGGGGAAAAAAATGAGATAAAATTTAAGTAATACAAATCCACAAAAAAAATGCAGATTAGTAATCAGAAATTTGTCGAAGCTCTTTTGTTTTTTAATCAAATATCAAAGTATTAGTAGGTGTTGCGACAAAAATCCCAAAAATTTCATTTTGAACTAAATTGACTCCGCCACGATTTGGGGTCCATGTTGATTTTTGGGGAAAATTTAAATAAAATTTCACCCCACATCATAAGTTCATTTCACTTTCATTCATTCAGGAATGGAGGCTCTGGTTCATTCATGTCCCTCATAAGGTTATGAAGGACGTGGTTTCCAAATTAAAGGCCATGATATTTCCCAGCTTGGAGTCCAGGGAAACTCTGGGAACCTTCCATTCCATTTGGGACATCTCTTCATAAAAAATCCTAAGAAAATGCGTTTTGGGGTAGCCCATTCGTGAAATCAAGGATTTCAAACGTTTCTGAAAATCCTCCACCACTCATCAAAATTTTCCTTTTTTGCAATTTAGGCACTATTTTAAATTCAAAATCAAATGTTTTGAATATTTGAGGTTAAAAACAATTTAGATATTTTAAGGGAAGGATTTTTTTAGTTAGCTAATGTGGTTTTAATTGATGCTTTTAAAAGTCTCTTTAAAATTGGTGCAAAACAAAACCGCTAATGGTATTTTAAAGGACAATTGAATTGTTCCCCTTTAAAAAAAACGGGGAAATGGGATTTGTATAGTATATCTTTTAAACTACTTATCTTTTCAATTATTATATATATATATATTTATATATATTATATATATATATATATATATTACTCCTCATTGTTCAATTATAACTTTATCTGGCAACAATGAGAATGTTGGTGGGGCAGAGAATTCTACGAAAAGCCAAATTCATCTATATAAAGTTAAATTTATCATGAACTTAACGAAACGATTTCCGTGAAGCATAGAGTTGTGTGAAAATATGAAAGGGGTGTGTAATCGAAAAAAAAATTTTAGTTTAATGTCTTATTTTCCGACGAATCGATTTTTTGTAAAAACGGGTACCGTAAATTTCCAAAGTTATCGTTATTGGGCAGAAAAATAAATTTGGGACGAGGGAGTTTAAAATTTTTTCAAAGAACTGTGGGGGTTGGGGATCCTCAAAAACACCTTTAGGACCATATTTTTTTGACAGTGAAAAGTATTTAGAAATTTTGCAAATTTATGTAGTTCCATTTTCTGCCACATTTTGACATTGATCATCATCTACTATTTGGTTCCTAGGATGCAAAGATCCATTTTCTCTCTGTGGTTAGATCAGATTTTCTTTTTTTTTCAAACCTTTTCCCAATCGCGGGATTGGACGACGCGACATTGAATGGCGCTAATCCCCAGATTCAACCCCATGGTTTTTTTTCTGAGGTTTGAAAAGTGAATATCATAAACCGCCCTACCAAATTAAACTAAAATTAAACAAATTACCCCCCTGTTGTCAAATTTTTCCCAGGCGTCTGTATTGTCAACTAACGCTTTGTTGTAAAATATGTTATTTGTTCATTTTAGTATGACTACTTTTAATATTTCCATTGCAAAATGCAATGAAATAAATGTTAAAAATATGACACCTGCCTTTATATAGTATACTGCTTAAAGTGTTACATATGAGGTTTTATATGGGTTTATCTCAGAAAAAATATAGGCTTTTAATTTTTTATGAAAATATACCCCCTTTTTAAAATAATCGATGATTCATATATTGTGTTTTGGGGATAAAAAAAAATTTTTAAAAAAAAAAAAGAAGACTAAAATAAAAAACGACCTTGAGCTTTTTCTCCCGGGAAAAAATGAACTCGTAAGATAATGCAGGGGGTTCCCCATCAAAAAAAATATTTAGATTTTTTCCCAAAGTTTTTACCTTTAGGTACCCAAAAAAAAAAATCGAGGGTGGGCAAATCTGGTGACCGCGGAGGGCTTTATTCTTCTCCCCAAACCAGTGCCGTGGGAAAAAATTGGTCGAATAATGACATTATTTTCATTATTTCATAAATAAAAAGGGGGGTCAAAATTTTTTTAATTGCAAATATTTTCCCGTCAAATTATAGCTGAAAAAAAGGAAGCGTCGTTCCCGGAAATTACCAGCCCAAAAAATTAATTTTTTGGGGTGTTTGTATGTAACTGTGGAAAATTCTTGGGTGCGAATCGGGTCACAGCGGCAATTGTGACGATTTACAAGTCCCGGGAAATGCTGCATTCATCGGGAAAAATTTATATTAGCTGTATTTGATCGTGGTTCAGTGTAGGGGTTTTTTATCCTCTTCTATGAAATGGGAATGGCAGATTCAAACAAAACATGACATTCCGATTCTAAGCGACGATTTTGTCATAAACATCGGATCTGGGGGGTTCAAAGGGATTCGACGCCAAAAAAAAAAAAAAACTCAATTATCTTCCACGGGTGGCACTGGGGTATACGAAAAAAACGCAGGCAGCTGTTAATAAAGGCTTTCATCATTCACTGCTCACCACCAATTGCTATTGTCTCGTACTTAACGTAGGATCTAGGGAAAATGTCACAGAACTGCAACTCCATAGCCATCAACTAGAGGCTTTTTAGATCATACTTCCCCACTGACATGTCTATCTTGATGTTGCTCATTAAATAGCTAGGGTGTTCAATTCCCCTCATAAAAACATCAAAAAAACCCGCAAATTATATAAATTATCCCCTACTACTGAAAGGTTTTTAAAAGCTTTTTTATTTCACCTGCCCCGGTGTCTGTCTGAAATCAAATCTTAAAGTTAAATTTGAGCCACTTCTTTCCCCGTTAAGTGACTTTTCTTTCAGCAGGTGTTCATTTTGGGTGTTTCCCAGCGAAATAGAAATTTGCTGAAACAGCAAATATTTCGAAACCTAAATAATCAATGAAAAAAATTGTAATGATATCAGAAACATTTTTGATGCGCAACAATAATTTTAAAAAAAAAAATTTTTTTGAAAAAATATATTTTACTCAATTTATATGCCAGGGACACAAGTACATTTATTCCATAAACTTCACAAGCATAAAAAAACATTTAAAGTTTAAATTATTCTACCCTTCGATGAATACTGCATAATACAAGGAATTTTGGATATAAAAATATTTTTAATTATAACAAAATTTTGAAATATGTGCCATTTTACTCTGTTACCAAAATGTCATCATCCCCATGGACTACTGGTTTTACCAAAAACCCAAATTTGAGTATACAGGAGTATACTGATATTAGAATAGTTTTCCCATACCCCACATTTTCCCCATCTGCATTGGGGTGGTTGTGTGCTTGCATTGTTTGTTTTTTTCGAGTGAGACAAGTGTTTAATAAGATAATATTTTATTAATCATCAACTCCGTATCTCTCTGGCAAGTAGTGTTTTGGTAAAAAAGGTAGTAAAAAAAATTGAATTATATTTACAACATCTTTTTAGAAATTGTATTTTTGAAAATGCTAAAAAAAATACGTTTCATCATCTCCATGGAACATCACCGGACTTGAACGTCCAGGGGGAAAATATTATTTTTTGTTTTTTTAAAGTTTTTATTTTTTTAATGATGTTTTTTAGGAAGAAGTCAAAGATTAATTTGTTATCATTTGGTATTTGCTTCTTGTTTTGAAAATATATATGATTTCTTAAAAATAAGTTATTTTTATGAAACAAAAGACTTTTTTTTTATTTTCTAAACAGACTTTTGTTTCAGCCCCAAATTTAGAAATTATAATCCATAGACAATTGATCATCTATGTACACGGGTTTTTTTTTTTCAAATAAAAAAAAAAAATAACGATCTCAATTTAAGGTATCAAACATATCTTGTCCCTAGAGGATGATGATATAATAATTTAATCAATTTTCTAATTATATTTTTGAATTTTTTAAACGAATTTTACAATTCCGCTGGAATAATCCAGTTTCTGATAATGCATTATGGGAATTTTTTTTTAGAAAAAAAAAGAAATGGCGCTCTAAGATGGCGGGGAGTTTGTGTTAAGGTCCCATTGTCGCAAAAATTGGTATGTGGGGGGGTTTTGGGGCGAAGATTATATTTTTTTGTCAAAATTCAAAAATAAAAAAAGGTGGCACCAAGATGGCCCAAGATCTCTGTCAAAATTATAAAATCAAAAAGGGGGCCAAGATGGCGGACGATTTCTGTGATTGGGGTCCGATTCTATTCAAAATTACTAGGGGGTTTTGGGGCCGGGGATTATGAATTCATTATCAAAATTCATAAATTCAAAATGGCGGCTCCAAGATGGTTGACAAGTTTTGTGATAACGGACCGTTTCTATTCAAAATTGATATGTTGGGATTTTGGGGTCGAAGATTATGGAATTTAGTCAAAGATTATTGTTTTTTTGTCGGAATTCTAAATTGAAGATGCAGCTCAGGATGGCGGACGAGTTAATCTTTAGATGGTTTTCCTCTTTGAAGAACAAGGCCTCATAATGACGATGCATTAACAAAAATGCATAGATTGAGGTGTACTCACTAAAAGCACAAAATAAAATAATTAACAAAAAAAAACTTTTAAGATAAGATTTTATTCAAATGCGCTTAAAAGTAAATATAATTGCTTTGGATGTCGACATAGGTTATTAGGTGAGTTATAGATTCAAAAACTGGTATTCAACTGAAAACTTGCGCGACAAGCTCTTGAATCTAACTCCGGAATAACCTACGTCCACATCCAAAGTAATTATTTTTACTTTTTAGCGCATTTTTAATAAAAACTTGTCTTTAAAAAATTTTTCTAACAATTTTTTTATTTAAACTCGATAAAAACCTTCCTGAATGAATTGTTATCATTACATTTCTTGACTACCACTGTTCTTATGTATATATTTTCTGGAATAAAACTGTGAATTATTATGAAGTATTCGTTTTGTCTCAGTACTAAATGTGGGCTGTGGTGTCTTTAATTTATTTGTTTTCGAATATCTACCATATCTGTTAATATATTACTTTCAACTGCATGCAACTCATGTCTCATGTCTTCTTAATATTTCAAAATTCAGTCCAAATGTTTCAATACATGTGGCATTTTTTTTTTCAATTTTTTCAGAACATTTTCAATATTCTCAACTTATTTTAACTATTTATTACAAAGTCTTGAAGAGGATTTTATTAAAATTCAAAACGTCGCCACGAAAATATTAATGTTTCTTCAAAACAACTGATTCAAGGTTTTAGATAAAATATCAAAACTGAATCACTACTAGTACTAAAAATTTATTAATTAAACATTGACTCGTAATAATTTTTGTTTGTTTTATTCTTTTTTTTATTCAGACGGAAAATTCCTGAAACTGCTTGGGGTGTTATCCAATGCGATAAGTCTATGAACAGCTATTTTCACATATTCATTTGTTATTGTTCGCTCTGGCCTGGTCTAGTGGTGGCCCAGCGAGCACATAAACATCTCAGAGATGTTGAAGTACGAGATTTTGAGACATTGAACATCCACTGCGATGTTCTGTTTATCATGAATAGAACTCTCAAAAACAGCCAATGTCCGCCGCAGATGGCGATTTTCAGGATGTCCCTGGGATGTCACAAAAATATCTTGTCCTAAGTGTTTTTTAGCCTTTTATAGACACAAAAACATTCCCAGAACGTTTTGCGTACATTAAATCGCTGTAAAAAAAAACATTTTCAGAGGTCACTTTCCCGAAGCCTTTTGTTATTTATTTGGATATTTGAAGGTGTCACATTCTATTTGAAATGGAGTTTTTTTCAAATGTTCCATACCACCAGGAATGCATCCCTTTCAAGGATGTTTATCATGCAATCTGAATGAAGATTCTTCTTGAAAAAAACGAAATTGACACATTCTTAATGAAACTTTTCCATTAATTTTTCTGTCCAGATGATAGTGTTGATTTTTGAAAAAAAAAAAAGTTTTTATAACTTCCAAGGCTTTTTTAATATTTCTTAGGTGCTGACATTAAGATTTCATCTCATGAAACAGATTGTGAAATGTGAAATATTCTAACCACTTTTGCAGATAATTGCAATATGATTATATATTTTTTATTTATATATATTTTCAATTGTATCTCTAGGAAAAAGGATTTGTTGAAATTACATTTAGAAAAATATTCATTTTACAGTGATTCTTCAGTTTTATTACAAACCAATTCTTTTTTGAAGAGTCAATATATTTCAATATAGTTTAAGTCTGTTGGAAACATGGGAAATTGTTTTTTTTTTTCCAACTCACCAAAATTTTTAAAAATAACAAAGTTCCTATAAAAAAAAGATGAAGACAGAAAAGTTTTTCAAAATCTTCAATGATACAGTTTGACCATGTCATTACAGATTTGAACACACTTCAAAAAAAAACACATTGTATGCTTTTTTTAAGTTATTTGTTTTTTGGACTATCTTATATTTAAATTTATTAATACATACTTTTTACTTATTCAGTGATTCAAAACGTCTTTATAAAATTGGTATAGTTCATCCCAAAATCAATTGCAGAAGCTGTTTCAATAGGGACAAATAAAAACTCCTTCCTAACACGGCTTTTGCGAAAAACGGAACAAAAAATTATCTAATATTTTTACAGTCTCGTCGGCCGAAAAAAGGCCCCCTTCAATGGACGGTGACTGCTGTTTTTTCAACCCTTTGTCTTGGCCAATCAAGGGCGGACATCAATGCTTCAGGTGTCTATACGATGGGAGGGCATAAATAGCGTTTTTTGTGTTTTAGGGCCGAAAATTAAAACCGTAGCGTCTGTGGGCTTGGTATGTGCCGATCGAAATACGTTTTGGATATTTAAAATATCTAAATAAAATTAGTTATCTCCCCCTGCTGCTCCGGATTTCGCTGCAAGACTTTTTTTAGCTTCTGCAATTGAAAAGGGAAAAAAAAATGTTTTCCTGCGAACCCCAAAATCAACTCAAAACAACGCAAGAAGAAAAAAAGGGAGAATCAGAAGAAAACTGTACTGAATCCCGTGTTCCATGTAAAGGTCAGTGTTGTTTTATCAGGTGTACTCACTAAATGGCCAAATTAAACGCTTTCTTTTGGGTTTCATGGACCGGGGCGCCCCGTGTTTGTTGCCTCGGCTCTCCCAAATAGGGCATTTTGTGGTATTTACAATGAACGCCCCTGCATGCGCATTTTATTCATTATTATCCTTTTTTTGTTGTGTTGTAGTGATTTTTTTTTGGAGAAGCAACTTTGAGAATATCGAAATATATTCATTTGTGCTGTTGAAAGAATGTCTGATTCTGGGGGTCGAGCATGTTATAATGGTAAGTTTAACAATGAAATAATGGGCTAAAAAAGTATAAATCCATATATTTTTTATTAGGCTTTGATGGATAGACCACCCAAATATTTCAGTGGATCAGACTCTAAAAATTTTCCCGGACGCCTTTTTTCTGATTCTGACGAAGGAGAACCTGGGGGAAGCTGCCAAAATCGAAAATTATGTGGGGAAACTGTAAAGGGTATAATGACGATGATTTGAAGTCTCATTTTCGCATATCACAAAAAGAACTCGAAATCATTAGTAAATATCATCTCTTCGAAAAGAGATTATATTTTAAATCTTTTAAATTTCAGGTATCTTCAACATTCGTTTCAATCCTGTTTTCCTGCTGGACGTCCCACTGTTCCCCTGAAAAAAAATGTTATTTCTCCTTTCCTATCAATAAAATTTCTTCAGAAGTTTCGGATAGATTGCGTTGCCTCAGCACTGGGCGTGTAACCGAAACCCTGTTTTGGATTTTCTGTTTTTTGGAAAATGAATTTTATTTGGCCCACCACCATCAGAAACTCAACATGCGGCTTTGCTAAAATAATGGCATTCCCGTGCGATTGATGGGTAATTGAGATCCCCAAACCTAAAAAAAATCAGGTTCATATGTAAACAGAAAAAAAGGGTTTTCAAACTTGCTATTACAGGGAGTTTGAAAAAAATAAAAAATTTTTGATGTATTCTGTGGGGGCCCGGTTCTTCACGTGCAAGATTATTAAAAAGATCAGCACTTTATGCAAAATTTTGGAAAATCCAGGTTTATTGGTGAATTCTTTTTTTTGGGTGATTCAGCATACCCCAATTCAAAATTGGTTGTAACACCATTTCCCGGGCACAGGGGTTTTTTGGGGAAGAACAGAAGCTTTTCAATAAACGCCTTTCATCGAAAGAGTAGTTGTTGAGAATCCTTTGGGCTTCTCAAGGGGCGTTTTTGAAGACGGGGGAGCGGAAAACTTTGATTTCAACTTATGTTCAAAGATAATCCTGGATCATGTATCCTACACAATATATGCTTAATGAAACATAAATGCAGTGGAGGATATTGAGGAAATTTATGAAAACCCAAACCCCAAATGTACCATTCTGTCGTATTCTTGGTAGGCAAGATGAAGTTGGGAGAAAAATGTAATGGCAAAGTTAGTCTTTAAAAAAAATTTTCAATTTTAAAGTTTTTTTTTTTTTAAAAAAAGTCAAAAAATTTAAAAAAAAATGTTTTTAATAAATAATCCCGTCTCAACCAAAATTAAACAACCAACAAAATAGGAATGAAAAATATAGATAAAATTTTAAAAAAAAAATTAATTACAAAACCTGAACTAAATTATAAAAAAACAAATATTTTTTTTAAAAAAAAAAAACAAAATGGTTTACTCTAAAAAAATCAAATAAAAAAAAAAACTTGAAAACAATTAATGTTTGGGGAAATCCAAAAAAAAAAGGTTTCTCTAGAAAAATTTTTTTTAAAGAGTAAAAAAAAAAAAATATAAATCTACTAAGGAAAACTAAGATAATCACAGTCAAAAAAAACACAAAAAAAAAAAATTGAATATTAATGTTTAAAAAAGAGTAAAAAAAATAAAATATGATAATATAAGGGAAAAACAAAATAATCACGAAAAAAAGGTTCTAACCCCAAAAAGGGTTAACTCTGAAAATATTCTTAATGTTTTAAAGAGATAAAAAAAAATACAAATATAAAAAGTCCACTAAAAAATAAAATAACCCAAAGAAAAAAAAAAGGTTGTTCAACACAACATAAAAAACTTGAAAAACAATCTGAATATTAATGATTGGGAAATACAAGAACAAAATAGGTTTACTCTAGAAAATATTCTAGTAAAAAAAAAAAAAATATAACAAAAGTCCACTAGGAAAGCTAAAATAATCACAGCCAAAAAAAGATTGTTAAATAAAAACAAAAAAAACTTAATCTGAATATAATGTTTTAAAGAGAGTAAAAAATTTAATATCCAAAGTTCACAAGGAATGCTGAAATAATCACAAAAAATGGTTCTTCAACACAAAATAAAAAACTTAATATTAATGATTGAAAATACAAAACAAAATAGGTTTACTCTAAAAAAATATTCTGTTTTAAAGATTTAAAAAATATAAAAAAATCCATTAAGGAAAGCTAAAATAATCACAGAAAAAAAAAGAGTTGTTCAACATAACATAAAAAACTTAATCTGAATATAAATGTTTCAAAGAGGAAAAATAAAATACACAAAGTTCACGGGAGAAAAGCTAAAATAATTGGCAAAAAGGTTATTCAACACAAAATAAAAAATTTGAAAACTTAATCTGAATATTAACGATTGGGATATAGGGATAACTTTGGTTTTTTTTTCGTATTTTTTTAAACTTCAAGTTTTTCTTATCAATTTCATTCCGTTCCTTTTCTATTAACCTTCTTCATGCCTTTTGGCGCCTTTCAACTCTTCAAACTCATATATTTATTTTTCAATTGTTTTTCACTTTTAAACCCCTTTCGTTTCTTTATTGAACTGGGATGTTCATAATTTCATTATTTGGGAGGTTCAACTTGGATTCTTGTCCGTCAGTTTCTCCATCATTATCATTTGAACCATTTTGTTCTTCAGCCTCTGTATTCTTTCAATGGGTGTTTCCAAACTATTTAGGGCATGGTGACACTTATTTTAGGGTGATTACCAACAATATCAATTATTTTCAAAAAAAAAATCTGGATGGTCCTTGTTCAGTTCTTTTTTTAATGTTTTTTCGCTTTTGGGTGGCTTCTTAATAACCCTTTCCAATTTTTTCTGTACGTTTTTCGTATCTAGGAACCCGGATTATTAAATCATTTAATATATATTCGAAAATGTGTTCCTTTTCGAGGATCATTGAAATCATTATAATATGTTGCCAAGAATGAATAAGGGAGGTTGTTTGCTCATAACCCAAAAAAGTTTGTTGTTTTTGTGAGTTTGAGGAACATTTTCAGAGAAAGGGAACCTCTAAACCTATTATTTGTAGATTTTTTTGTACCCACTAGTGGAAGGTTTACTATTGTTACCCCTCTTTGATTTCTCTTCTGCCGCAAAATTTTTCTGGAGGACTATTGATGAATTGGCAAATTGGTTATCTGAAAAAAAGGTAAAAATTCAGAAAATGTACAAAAAATTAAATTTCACTCATACCAGCTTATGATCTATCGTAATCATCATGGTTACAAGGTATTATAAGTCATGTCGTCTTCAAAATCATTAATTTGTGAGTTTTATTATTTTCGTTAATTTTTCCCAATTTTTTTACCTAATGTTTTGATTCTCGAAAATAAACGGGGTTTGTGCACCAGTTTGATGATGGTGCAAGAGGGGGGAAGGTAGTTGGTGAGACAGACCGAATAACCAATCTAGACCGCTGAGGTTATATCCCCACCACCGAAAAAATTCACCAAATATAATTTACGGAACGTGTTGCAAAGCTTAGAAAGCACAAATAACGTCATTTCAGAATTGAACTCAACGAGGAAAGGTTTTTGAATCGTCACAACACAAAATGCGCATGTCTAAAAAGCTCTTTATTTTCCGAATTGATGAATCTCACATACGGGATCAGAAGTCTAGATTGGTTATGTCGGTGTAGCACAGGGGCTTCAAGCACTAACAAAAAAGAACGCACATTTTATGCGGCCCCGAGGAGCCTGGTGTTCCCCACAAAAATAGAAAACCGCTATTGTAAAAAATTAACATGGGAGAATTTTAAAAATGAAAGCAGAAAATGAGTGGATAGGCAGGGATTTGTTTTATTGTAATGAATAATATTTTTTATTTGTTTAGAAAATATAAGAATGTCTGTCCTTCTAAAATATGTATTAAAATAAAGGAATACAAAATAAAATAAATAGTTGAAAATGACAGGTCAAAAAAAATATAAGTATTCTAAGATTTAATCTACATGAAATGTTTAACTTTTGTTGTGTGAAATAAAATTGTCGAGAACCATTATGAAACTGAACAAAAATGTATATTGAATATCTGGGATGAACCTCTCAAGGCAAACTATGCTCATGTCTAAAAAGACCATCAACACGTTATAAAAATGTTTGGCTTTGCCAATACCTCTCTGTAAGCATACAAATAAATGCCACAGAAAAACAGATACAATACTTTCAACATCCTTTAAATACCTCTTTGGGAAGTGCATATTGCGTCTCAAAAAAACATCATCATGCCAACATTTTCAGAACTTCCCAAAATCTCCCAAAGATGTTTGTGCTCGCTGGGGGTACCTCTACAATAATAATTATTTTGTCTATGAATTCCAATCATTCGTGAGTGGAATAAACATTTTTTATGAATAATTATAAATGGAATGGAATAAACAATTTTGATAAATAATTATTTATTATATTTTTTAATATACCATGTTCACTTAAAAGTATAAAATAATTTCTCCTCGCCCCATACAGATTCATAACCCCATACACATTCCTAACCCCACACAGATTGTCCTGAATTTGTTAATGTGAATTTTTAATAGCTACGAAAATACTTGTAAGATTTAAAACAAAAAACGTGAGGTGCATGCAATAGACTTATCTAAGGAGTGTAGGGTTAGCTGTCGTTGAGAAAACTCACATAACAGTTCATATCATTTGCAGCGCAATAAAATTACCACGTTAGGTCGCTTTCGTGTCTATCCGGTACAAATTCTGTAATCGATTTTGAACTTCCCGATGAGCTACAGACTTGAAACTTCGGAAATGGCTCAGAACTGGATGACAATACAATAATAACTCGTTTTTTGTCTGTCTGTTTGTTTGTTCTTACGGGCCACAAAAAGTGATGTTAGGATCACACAATTTCTCCATACGGGAGACGATGTAAGACAAGTCAATTGACTGTTTTTAAATTTTTCAAATGAAAAATAATATTCAATTTAGACTACTTTACTTTTTCTCCGAGCATATAATAATAAAATATCTATACTTACTTGTATAACCTCAATTCCTTCCATCCAATACAGTCATATTATCTGGTTTTTGAAATAATGAAATAATACATATATTTTTCATATTATACGGACAGCAGTCCCCAGCGGAATGGCCAAAAATAGATTTTTCGACACATTCCACACATTTTGAAAAAATGATCAAATTTAATTTACCAGATCTTGCAAATTCTTATAAGGCACTGATTAATTTTAGTCACCTGTCCTTCAGGACCCAGATTCGGCCTTCGGCAAATATGCGAGGTCTTTTTTGAATAACTTTTCTTTTCAACAAATAAAATAGTACTTTTTCTTCAAGTAAAATTTCTGAGATATATAAAAAAAAAACAGACTTCTCAATTAAAATGACTGTCATATTGAACTCAATTTATCTTCTTCTTTACTATAGTTTCAAATCATACACAAAATAACTTCAATACATCTATTAATAAAAATATTCAAAATATAGTACATCTTAGTGTGCGTCAAAATAAAATCATGTCAATACGAAAATCAATAAAAAAAACTAAGATCTCTACCCCTTTGAGAATGCCAGAAAACAACCTATAACTTCAAACCAATATTCAAAATTCAACATTTCGTGTTACTATAAATAAAAGAGTACATATTTCCCCGTTTCGTTTTGGTTTATGACTAACCTGAATTCATGCATGAGTTTTGTGCATGAGTTCATACTGTAATCTAATACAAGTTACGTTCTGAGGTTTTCCCTACAAGCCAGCGACTTACCGTCATATCTCCCCTTTTTCCTACCAATTTCGGATATATTTCCCATTTCCCTAGTAACCTTCTATGGACACTCGAATAAAATTTCTAATTTCAATACTTCGTTTCCCGATCAGACGACTAATACCAAAGTTAGTGCAACAACCCGTTATCTCTCTGTGGCCCGGCTAGCCAAAGACTTCCTGTAACCTTTTCAGATGCTGATCCAAAAACCCAGACACGCTATAATTTGCATTTTCATTGGTCACAAATTCCCCTCACAATGAGTGATATAAGTCAAAGTCCACTCTGATTTCTCTTGCATTCTGCCGACTTGACAGAATTCACCCGCCGAGTTGAATCAAAGGTGTTTTGTTGAACATTCTCAGACGATAACATAAGCAACATTGTTTCATATCTTTAACGGGCTAAATAAAATATTCGTTCGGTAAAAATATATAAGCTGATTTGTCGCCGAAATCTCACCGAATTTCTGTGTACCGAAATAGGAACTCTTTTTTACAATTACAAGCTTTTATTTAGTTTCACCTGTCCCTTTGTCTGTCTGTCTGTCTGTGTGTCTGTCTGTCTTGCAAGTTAAATTTGGCCCACTTCTAATCGTCCGATTGATTTGAAATTTGGCAGGTGTACACAATGGATTTTGATTTTTTTTTTAGTAAAAAACACAAAATGGCGGCTCCAATATGGCGGACAATTTTTGTGATTATGGTCCGATTCCATTCAAAATTGGTATCTAGAGGTTTTCGGGGTCGGAGATTATGTTTTTTTTTCCAAATTCTAAAATAAATTACATAGAAATTACTAAGGTACTTATTTGATATCATAAATACTAAAAAATTCAGAATAAATAAACGAATTTATTTTTTTAAACAAGCATTCATTAGCTGTTGATAAAGTTAAAATAAAAATTATAAAAAAATATTTTCAAAGACAAGCTTTTATTCAAATGCACAATGAAGCAAAAAATAATTTGTTTCAATGTTTGATTTGAGTTATTCTGTGAGTAACAGATTCAAAAGCTTGCCGCGCAAGATTACGTATTTTGTATTCGCGTCAAGCTTTTGAATTCACAGAATAACCTAAATCAAACAATGAAAGAAATTATGTTTTCCTTCTTAGTGCATTTGTATAAAAGTTTGTCTTTAAAAATGTTTTTTTATATATAATTTTTCATCAATTTATTCACATACTTGAAATTGAAATTAATGAAATTCGAAAAATAAAACATATTACCCTGGGACCAAACTAAAAACAATAACAACACCCTCACAGGGTGGTACAACGAACTAGAGTGTACTCAGCGATAGTGATCCCTATTGTGATTCTCGAACATACAAGCATCGCGGAACGGAAATATTGTGGCATATCCTCACAAATACCTAATGAGAAAACACCCAAAAAAGACGTTTTGAAACCTAGGAAGACAACTGAAATAGATAAAAACAGTTCACTAAGAAGTGTACAATGGACAACAGTGAATTTTCTAATTGCAGAAGCTGAAAAACTTCGCGAAATCTAATTGTATAATACCCCCCAGATGAGGGCAGAAAAAGGCCAAATTTCTTCATTTCCAAACATGCTAACATTGGAAAACAGTTCAATATAATGAATACTAACATTACTAAACGGAATACATACACTAGGATAAGAAATCCGCCCTTGTCGAGGTTAACGCAAACGAAAAAAACGAAAAAACCCAAAATGGAAAGTATAGTGAAAAGAAACTGGTGAGTCCAACCATTCAATACGCGGGGAATGGAAAGGGGAATAAGGAAACACCATGAAAAAACTCTTATTTGGAGAAAAATTCCTGTTCTCCACACTTGCCAAAATCAAAAATAATAAAAAAGAAAATTGAGAAAATCAAAAAAAAAAAAAAAAAAAATCAAAAAGAAAAAGATGAAGAAAAATGTATAGCTTTAGAAAATAGGCAAGAGGAACGAGCATATAAAAAACCCGGAAATAAAACGGAAGAACACTCCCAAAAAATCCGGATACCCAGAAGGGAAAATTAAATAAGACCAATGAGCGACACAGAGTTGAATGAAATGAATAAGTATTTAGATAAAAATAATCTTATTTAGATATTTTTTTTAATATACCACGTTCATAAAACGTACTAAAAAGTATAAAATAATTATTTAGATATTTTTTTTCGATTTATTACGTTTCTAAAACGGACTAAAAAGTTAAACATTATTTTTCTTAGTACTATACAGATTTATAACTCCATATATATTGTCCTGAAAAGGACCTCAAACCTCAAACTATTCTTTTGTGAGCGAAGCAATGGATTTGAATTATTCATCAGAAAAACTATTTTCGCCTACTTAATTCAATTTACGCTTGGTGGCAGTTCTGAGTTCGTTTAAAAATGATTGAATTTCCTGACCTTTCAGAAGGCCTATTGATATATCTTAAGCCTATCTGTAGGATGGGAAATAAAAACTTACGATCATCAAGATGAATATCCATAATTGATATGATTTCGATGAAAACTTAACATATGCAATGATTGCAAAATGACAATTCAGTATTTGTTAAACAAATGGATATGGTTGATATATGTCATCACAAACCAGAGTCATTCTGACCAAACTAAAGTTGCAGCTAGTCCATCTCCTCTCCAAGTGTGGGTACTTTTCAAATGAACTTAGTCTCGGGATCGTATACATGACTTAGAGTAAACATTTTATGGCATAGGCTTACAAATGGAAAGTGTGAGTCCATATTTTTTCGTAATAAAGAAAGCATTTATATAAGATTATATTGGCCACAAATGGTCCACATCAGGCTGCTAAACATGTATTCCTTTCCATATACAGGAAGTTTCAATTACCAATCAATCGACATTTCACCAATTGAGGTGTGAATTCGAGTAACGAGTACGTTTTGCGAATTGGTAGTTTTGCTAGTCATTGGTGGAAAGTTGATTGTGGTTTATTCTAAAATTCCATATGCAACATATATCTAGAATCTAGAGATTCTCCAAAGGATATTGAAATTGATTGTTGTTACGCGAATCTGATACACTCTGTATAGGTACGAAACATTTTTTGTAACGAAATATGAACATATTCAGTTACCTATAATATTGTTATTCAATGATTTTGTTTTATTTTTTTATATTTTTCGAGATTCTTCTATCTTCACTCGAGTCATTCTACTACTCGTAGTATATATAGGTTAATACATATCATTCAAAATATCCAAGTGCAAATTGTTCAACATCCCTCAACAGATGTGTGTTGAACACATATTTGTGGAAATGCTTCAATGACATTTATATCAATCATAACTACTTCAAGGAAATTATCAGTAAAGGACACTAGTTTTGATCCACCATGTATATTTTATGTATCTGCAGAGTAAACTTTCACCGTGAACGATCGAGTTTGTAACCAACTTTTCCGGAATTTCAGGCATTTGGATCAATGAGCAGGACTGGTGCAGTTTTATGAGGAATACATAATAGATATGTCAGTTTAAATCAGGAGATGCTAATATCATCAATCGCAATTGATATTCTACCACTGAAGTTTTTGTAAATCACTGAAAAACTTGCTATCTTTGGACTTACCTTGTATATTGTCTGTACATGCAGGAATCATTGTTCTCTATAGTGTACTCAAATCGGCCGTATGAACAATTGATGCATACTCGATTTGGTTTATACATTCGAAAAAGTCTCTTCACAATGGCCATTTGAAATTTTGGAAAAGTTATCTTTAGCACCCTATATAATCTAAACTGTTGAATTCAAAGCGGTGATGCAATGGAGACATTTGATCAGCATGACGAGTTCTGCAATATATAAAAAAATCGAGCAAATTCACCGAAAGCCAGTTTCCCATTAATGCGGTGCGAGATCCTTTGTGATTGTGAATTTTAAAAATCTATGAAAATAGAAAATTGGAAACAAAAAACGTGGGACGCATGCAATGGATAATTGACGTATGAATAGTCACTAACAATTTTGTTGCACTGTAAAAGATATGAGATGTGTGTGTTTTCTCAACGACAGCTACTCCCTACTCTCCATACTATTATCTATGGCATGCGTCCCACGTTTTTCGTTTTTAATCTCAAACTATTTTCATAGCTATTAAAAATTCACAATTACAAATTTCCAGGTTAATCTGTATGATGTAAGTAGTCTTGCGTGTGTGAAATTATATTTCTTTGTTTATTTTCCACAATGTTTTCCTCTTTTTCTCTTTCTCTCTCTTACACAGTTAATTCTTCAATCTGAAACCTGTTGCAAAATTCATACCGAACAGACAAACAAACAGACAGACAAGAAAGCAGTTTAATATTGCATTTTCCTCCAGTTCTGAGCTATATTCAGAGCTTCGAGTTCCTAGCTCATCGGGAAGTTAGTTTAAAATCGATTGCCAAATTTTTACCGAAGAGACAGACAAGAAAGCGGGTTAATAAATGCATGGTAAAATGATATCACACGTTAGGTTATCAAACACTCATTCATACAATGAACTTACCTCTTTTTCTAATTAAATGTTCACAATGAAATTTTTTCTACAAAAAAAAGTTAGGGGATTAACACAGTTATTCATATCAACAAAATATACATAAATGAAAAAGTATTTTTGTGGATTTATTCAAATGTATATTTTTTAATAATTACCGATCTGAAACAAACAATGTTGGTATAGTTGTATGTCAAATCCTATGAAATCATATGTAACTGGACCCCTACAATAATTAGCGAAAGGAAGGCAACCGCAGTCAAGGGGTTGAAATGGCTTGACTGAATTTGAGAGTTATGTCTCCCTTGAAACAAAATGTACCTGTCTTGCCGTTTTTTTATATATGACGGTAGTTTTCCAGATATTCCTGATGTACCCCTTTCGATGGACCACCCTGTATATCAGTTTCAGTATAAATAATGGCTATAATAACTGACTTGAAGAAAATATCCACGTGTTCTCTGTCTCTGAAGGCTCACATAATTCCAAAGAATCTTCCTAGAATATTGCAAAAGTTTTTGAAAATAGACTATCGATAATTTAAAAGTATTCTTCATTGAATACTTCTATAACTCATCCATGACCTTTTCGCTAAACGATACTTCCATATTTAGAAATAAAAGGTAATGCAAAAAATCAGTCAAGCAGTTATGTGTTCTGAATAAAATTGCCCATCACTCTCTAGGCCTTGACATAGCATCATGCGATTCTGATTCACTCTTCATTGTGACAAATATTTGAAAGGACACCAATAAATATGTTCATAGTAAATTAATGCGTGAAAATAATTCAGGTATATTTTATGATTATGAATACAAATGAAGTTTGAGGTTATTTCATTTCAAAGAAGTTATTTCTCAATGTATAGCAAGATTTATCTTGTAAATTTTAACGATTCTAAGAGTTTCGTTCATAGAAATAAAATTATAGTTTTGGAAAACGCTTATATAGCAATAAGGACTGAAAATTTAAGAATAATAAGAATGAACTCATTGTCTAAAAAAACTCCTCTTATGTAAAAAAGCGTGAAGTGATTGATATCAGTTATCTTAATATCATTATGGAAAATAACTAAAGAGCACGGTTTTTTTACATAAAAGGAAATTTGTTTGTCAATGACTATAATTATATTTTCAACATTTTAGCCCATATTGCTACAGAATCTACATGGGATGGAAGTTTTTAATAAATTTCGGTGAATGTGCTAAGATCAGCCAGCGCATTCGCCATATCTTTGTAGTTAATTTTTTTTTCTGACGATCTTAGTGAGAATACCATCACAACTGTGAAATCATTGTATTGTCATCAGTTCTCTCAATACGTGTGCAAAATTTCAACTGACCTCCGGAAGTGGGTGAAAATTAATTTCAAAGATTCCATTACATACATACATAGGTACAGGTGAAGCTACTAAAGCATGTATAAAAAACAGGTTAATATATCGGACCATCCAGATAAATTACGTATTCTACAATATTGATGTGCCTCTTTTTGTTCGTAGGTTCACGACTCTCTGCAGTTTATGATTTAATGGCAACAAAGTGTTTCTAGGGTCTATCCATGTACGCTATACGACACATTCTATTTCAAAAGGGAGATTAGTAATTATCATTATTTTCAACTTAATTGTTGGATTTTCCACCAAAAAAAAAGAGAAAACAAAAAAAAAAATACAATTTTTTTTAATTCGCTGCCATTAGTATCAACCTGAGATAACGCGATACTTATTGTAACTCAAGTATATTCATTCAGTAGCTTTGGGACGTCTTCATCAACTGCAACAAAATTATTCACTGCGTGTTCTCTGAGGCCTGGTAAAATACACTCATTGTCAATGCACCATATGTGATCATATATCATATCAAAGTATTTCTGTAATGTAAACAATGACTTCCATACATCTATGGAATTAGTTTACAGACGATATACACCACACCGAATTCGTGAACGTAATGTAGATTATTCACATACCAAAAAACACAACTTCGTTCGCGTTGTGACACGTAATAACGTTTCTGCAACTCTACTCACTAGCGTATCGTTCGAGGTGTTCCCACATGGAAAATGAGTACACCCATTTTATTTTTCGCATATTGTGGTAAATCAGGCTGTATAGAAGGAGAATATTTTTTATAGTAATTCCAGGTGCTGTAAGGTTGCAAAGTGACTAAATATCCAATATCCAGTAAAACTCCGACCTTTATCTGAAAACTCCTCCTTAAGAAGTTTTGGATATATCACACCTCTGTAGTAGAATTATCTATTTCGAGGTGAATCAATATGTATTAATTGATAAAGTATATCTGAAACTACCATGTGAAATTCATTCCTCTCGAAGTTTTACCGTATTGTAAGATGATGGAACAAAATATCTTCACATCGTTGTGAGAGAAGCCGTTTGAGGACTCATCTCAGGCTGGTTGAGGTTGCACTCAAAAGAACCTTTCCCCACCAAGGCATAAACTTGACTGATCTGCAGCAGACAATAATTTCAGTTTAAAAAAAAATCGCACTAAAAAAGAAGGTAGCGAGTTATGTATTCACGAGCTGATTGGAAATATTATATACTGTAACGTAAATAAACTTAACTTGGTTCTACTAATTTATTTCACACTTAATCTACAACTTAATTTATATTACTACTCCACTGTATAGCTCGATGGTATGGGCTCGTTCAGACTGTTTTCTCCCTCTTGAGGGCTGTCTATTTATCTCCGATACAGCATTCTCGATGTTTCCAATTCTGGTGGTTGGTGCCCAGCATGTTCCAGTTATTTCCAATATCGACCGTTGTTATCTGCCGCGTCGTGACTGGATGGTTCTCGAATATCTCCGGGGATGATCTCATCGCTGTCGACGGCAACGCGCGAGGCGACAGGTCCGGCCTAGGTTCGTTACATTGCCCCCTTCTTAAAGACATTTCGTCCCGAAATTTCATCCTTGGAGTGTGACGATATCTGACTGACTCCCCATATCTGCACCGTGAAGTTCGATGGAAGTAACACTCCACGGTCTTCATGATCGGTCGTGGAAGAGGGTTACAGCAAACCAAAATCTTGACGCCGCTGGATCTGAATATCGCCTCCAGCATACTTCTTATGACTCTCCAGTCCAACCCATCAATACCACAGGATAATTTTGGAATTGCTAGATCCACCAGGTTCTGGTCCACCATAGTATTCTTAGTTTGGTGAGACTCTTCCAGACATCTTCATAGGACGGTTTATCTTGGGAATGCCTCTTGGTAACTAGGTAGTAGATGTTTCTCTGGCCTTTTCAGCTGCAGCACCCCACCAACTTCTGAATTCTGCTCCCGCAGTGTTTGGGGTTGACCAAATTTCTTGAGAACACTACGGCGATGCCCCTGGACATTCGAAGATCTTCTGCACACAGTGCGCTAGTGCGTAGTCAGCAGGCACCCGAAAAGGTCTCGTGACTCCTCTCTAGTAACTCCCATGTAGAACTTTCTGCCCGTTTGAATACAAGGACATAAACTTCTCGAACGTCATATCATCCTCCGGTGGCTTGAGGGTGCGAACTTGGTCATGGTTTCCAGCGTAAGGGCCAACCTGTTGAAATGGACGACCCTTGGTTTCCCTCGGGTGGCTTATGGATTCGGTACACAAGGTCGTTTATCCTTTTCACGATTTTATACGGGCCTTCCCACGAGTTCCGCAACTTTGGTGATAGTCCACGACGACGTTTGGGGTTGTACAGCCAAACCAGGTCATCAACCTTAAATCCTCCAGCGTCGGCCTTGATGTCATAGGTCTTCTTCATTTTATCACTGGTACTCTGGATGTTCAACCGGACTCGTTCGTGGATGTCGTCCATTCTCTGCCGAAGTTTGCTGACGTAGTCCTCTCCCGCAGTGTCTTGTCCTGGCGGTATCCCAAACTTCAGGTCACAAGGCAGTCGCAGTTCTCGGCCCATTATAATACTAGCAGGAGTTTGACCGGTTGACTCGTGTACTGCGGATCGATAGGCCATCAGGAACAAATGAAGATACTGGTCCCAGTCTCTTTGATGGTCAGAGACAACCTTGGACAAGTGGCGGTTGATCGTCCTGTTCATCCGTTCCACCATTCCATCGGACTGCGGATGTAGGGGCCGTGGTTCTTGTCTTCGGATGTTCAGCAGTAGACATATCTCTTGGAAAAGGTTGGATTCGAAATTTCGCCTTGATCCGAGTGCAGCTCCATTGGAATACCGAATCGACATATCCACTCTTCCACCAAGACGTCGGCGACGGTGATGGCTTCCTGGTTGGCAGGCATAGGCTTCCGCCCACTTACTGAAGTAGTCCATTGCCACAGGATGTATTTATTCCCGTGGTCGGATACGGGAAACGGCCGGCGATGTCAATGGCGATTCTCTCGAACGGGCTGCCTACGTTGTACCGACGCATCGGGGCCTTGGGTCGGTCCGAGGTCCATTGCTAGCAGCGCATACAGCGCACTTCCTGCACCAGTCCTGGACGTCAGCTTGACAATTGGCCCAGTAAAACCGTTGCCTCACTTTCTGCAGGGTCTTCGTCACTCCCAGATGTCCTCCGGCGACTCCATCATGGATTTCCCGCAGCACTTCCTCTCTTCTGTTCCTGGGAACAATTATTTGGCGTCTGTCTTCCCACCAATATCGGCCTCCAACACACGTTTCAGGATCCCATTGTCCAGAATAAGAGAGTTCCATTGTGCCCACTAGGACTTAACAGCCGGCGAGTAACCTGCGACTTCCTGCCATGATGGTCTTCGATTGCCCTTCTTCCAGCTGACGACTAAGCCAAGGTCGGGGTCTCTCTTGGTCTTTCTGGATCTTGCTGTCATTCCAGTTGTCATCCATTGCCGCGGTTCTACAAAGTGTTGCTTCTTTCTTCTGCTCGACGGCAATGTGAGCAATCAGCTGGACATGGTCTTCGCGACAAGGCATCTGCATCCTTATGCCTAGTTCCGGCTCGATGTTCGATCTCGAAATCGAATTCTTGGAGTCTCTCGATCCAACGAGCTACTCGACCCTCAGGATATTTGAACTGTAAGAGACATTTGAGAGCTGTATGGTCAGTTCTCAACAGGAATCTTCCTCCATACACTGTACTCGTAGAAGCGTTCCACCTTTACAACAGCTACAGCTCTCGCCTGGTGACACAGTAATTGCGCTCTGGTTTGCTAAGCGTCTTGCTGAAATAACCAATGACCTTCTCCTGTCCCTCCTGGATCGGGAGATAGGACAGCTCCAAGTCCCACGTTGCTGGCGTCCGTATCCAAATGAATTTCCCTTTGGGTAGGGATAGCTCAGTATAGGTGCGTTGATCAAAGCTCCTTTCAGCTTCCTGAATGAGTCTTGACATTCTTCGACCACTGGAACTTTGTTGGCCTTCCGTGAGCTTGGTCAGTGGTTTAGCGATGTTGGCGAATCCCAGCACATATCGGCGATAGTATGTGCATAAACCAAGGAAACTTCGAAGTTGGTGAATGTCTTTGGGATGGGCCAATCCTAACAGCTTTGATCTTCTGGTCGTCCACTGCTACTCCTTCCCCAGAGACAACGTGGCCGAGGTATCGTACTTTTGGAACAGATGGTATTTCTTAGGCTCAGCTTCAATCCGGAGTTCCTCAGTCGCAGGAATATTTCTCCAAGTTTTTCACGTGGTCTCAAACGATCTGCCGACCACAATTATGTCGTCAAGATACACTAGACACGTGTTCCATGAGAGTCCCTTCAGTACTGTTTCCATCAATCTTTCGAATGTGGCGGAGCATTACAGAGCCCGAATGGCATAACGGTGAACTGCCACAATCCTGAGCCGATGGTAAAGCAGTCTTTTCTCGATCTTCCTGAGCCAGTTCTACTTGCCAGTATCCACTCTTCAGATCAAGGGTCGAGAAAATCGTGGAACCAGCCAACGTGTCTAGGGTGTCATCTATTCTCGGAGAGGGTAACTGTCCTTCTTCGTGACATTATTAAGTTGGCGATAGTCTACACAAAAGCGTGTCGATCCATCCTTTTTCTTCACCAGTACGACTGGAGAGGACCAGGGACTGTCAGATGGTTCGATAACTCCTTCTTTTCCCATATCGCTGACTATTTTGTCAGCCTCTTCCTTCTTGGCAAGAGGAAGTCTTCTTGCTGATTGCCGGATCGGTCGGGCACCCCAGTATCAATCTTGTGCTGGACACATTAGTTCGACCTCCTTTTCCTTGTCCGGTATCGAAGATGTCTTGGTACTTTTGACTAAATCTCTTAGTTTGGGCTGTTGAGCTGGTTTTATGTCTTTGAAAGAGATGGCAACTAATTTTTCTAGTTCTGTGGGCAAGTTGTTAGGTTGGCTAATCGTACCTGTACGCCCCGGATCACAGATGAAACTGACGAGCAGTGCCCTAAAATTGTTCCTTTCTTTAAGGTCACTGGAAAGTAATTGACATTCATGACCCTTACCGGTACAAATTTTTCAGCACGTAACAGGGTTTTCCCTGGGCAATTCCTCGTCCAATTTTTCATCAGCGAGTTTGGGCTCGAACATCATCACGTCTCCCCCTGCTCGCATTCCCGTCCAGGCGAGCCTCCAGGATGGTTTCAGCCCTCTCAGGTACGCTTTCATCTTCAGCCAACAGCACACGGATCAACTCTTCACTTTTCCCATGAAGTACCAGCTCTTCTCCGTTGACACGTAGGACGCCGTCTTTGAAATCCAATTCAAAACCCTCTGGAATTCATGATGTCCATTCCGATGATTGTATCGTCTTCGATGTCCGCTACAAGTGCCTGATGTTTCACTTAGTGCTGCCCAAAATTATTTCAATCGGTAGCTCGCCATATACAGTAGCTGGCTCCTGTTGCTGTGCGTAGTCCAAGTTGTCGGTTCACCGTTCCGGTGTTCTGGCAAAGGAAGGTCCGAGAATTGTCCTAGTCGCACCTGTATCTAGCAGCATGGTGCAGGCTCGTTATTGATGAGACCGTCTACGAAAACACCCCCTGTTCTGTCGTTTCAGGGTAGCGACATATGCGTTGTTAACCGGGTTGCTGGACACAGGCCGACGATTGCCCCTTCTCGTCGACCTTCTTTAGTTTTCCTGCATCGGAGTCGTGCTTGAATGTTGGACATTTGCTTTCGCACATGTCCAATTTTGCCACAATTCCAGCATCTTATCTGTCTTTTCTCCGGCAAAACTTCCTTCATCACTTTTCTTTTGGCAGCTCCAAGTCAGCATGCTCCTGTGAGTCTTCTTCAATACTTCGAACTTTACTTTGGTTTTGCAGGATTGCTTTGCTGCCTCAAATTCCAAAGCGCGTGCAGTGCGTCTACGAGATGTGTTGACGAGCTAGTGTCAACGCTTGTCTGGTTTCTTTGGGCACGGAGTCCATCCAAGAATGCCTGAACCGCTAATCGCTCCATTACATTCTTCCCGGGGTGGCTGGATATGCGAGATGAACCAAGCGTGCAATGTCAGCTTCGAATTTGTAAGGATTCGCCCGATTTCTGGCAGCGATTTTTCAGTTGGGAGGGTATACGTGTTCCAAATGGGCGGGCCATATCGTAATTCTAGATGTTTAATCAGCTGATCATAGTCCTCCTGTTCTTGGGCGGTGAGAGTTTGTAGAATATTTGTCGCTTCTCCACGTAATGCAAGTGTCAATGCTACAGCTCTTTCCCTGCATTCCATCCGTTTGCTTTGGCGCCTGCTTCAAACTGCCGGCGGTAATTTGCCCATGGAGTTTTCCGTCGAACTGAGGCGGCTTCATGGAAAGCTTCCTATTTCTGAAATGACCTTGACATCTTTTATACCCTCTTGAACTTTATCCACGTTCAAACTCAAGTCCAGCATTGCATTTTCGTTAACCATCTCTGTGGAGGACGCACTATTAATTTGTTTTTCCAGCTTACTGATCGTTTCCTTTATTTTGTCCATTTCTGTCTCAACGGTTCCCATTCTTTCTTCTAGAAAATTAGCCACACCACACAATTTTTTTTTTAGGCCTTCTGTGTTTTCCAGGAACTTCTCTTCCAGGCTTCTTGAATTTTCTAGAAGCTTCTCTTCCAGATTTCTAGAATTTTCTTGAAGCTTCTCTTCCAGATTTCTAGAATTTTCTTCAAGCTTCTCTCCAGATTTCTAGCATTTTCTTCCAGGCTTCTGAATTTTCTAGAAGCTTCTCTTCCAGATTTCTAGAATTTTCTTGAAGCTTCTCTTCCAGATTTCTAGAAAGCTTCTCTTCCAGATTTATAGAATTTTCCTGAAGTTTCTCCAGATTTCTAGAATTTTCCTGAAGTTTCTCTTCCAGATTTCTAGAATTTTGTTGCAGTTCTTCTTTCACGGATTTAGTAGTTTCTTCGAGTTTATTCATTACCAAACTTAAATCACCTCCGGAACTTCGAATAAAAAATGTTTCGGGGTCCTCACCTTCTTGTATAAGTCCTTCTGCAAGTCTTTCCTGGAGTACTTGCTTTTTACCTGTTGTTTCCAGTTCCTTTCCTCCAATTCCTGTTTTAATTCCGCTACCTTCAAATCCGCAAGGCGCACTTTTCTTGAACACATTTTGTCTTTGACGAGGTATCAGTCTGTTTTACACGAAAAGTTATCAGTTTGTTAAAAATTCACTTCGCGAATTCTTTTCCACGGGCCACCAGTCTATTGTCTGTTTCACGCGAAGAGTGTATCAGTTTATATTCCCACGCACAATTGTCCACTTCGCGAAAACCGGGCCACTGTCTATTTTCTGTTTCACGCGAACAGCGTATCAGTTTATATTCCCACGCACAATTGTCCACTTCGCGAAAACCGGGCCACTGTCTATTTTGGGCGTACAGAAAGGTCTATCAATTTATTTTTCTGACTATCCACTCCACGATCACTTGTTTATTTTCAAAATCCCACTTCTGACACCAATTGTAACGTAAATAAACTTAACTTGGTTCTACTAATTTATTTCACACTTAATCTACAACTTAATTTATATTACTACTCCACTGTATAGCTCGATGGTATGGGCTCGTTCAGACTGTTTTCTCCCTCTTGAGGGCTGTCTATTTATCTCCGATACAGCATTCTCGATGTTTCCAATTCTGGTGGTTGGTGCCCAGCATGTTCCAGTTATTTCCAATATCGACCGTTGTTATCTGCCGCGTCGTGACTGGATGGTTCTCGAATATCTCCGGGGATGATCTCATCGCTGTCGACTGCAACGCGCGAGGCGACAGGTCCGGCCTAGGTTCGTTACAATACATATGGGTATAAGTGCCTCGAGGAAAGATGTGTCTTGAAGAAGAACGAAGCAATTCTATCTATCAGCCAAACAGTCATCAAAGCGTTGAGCTCTCCTGACACTAAATTCAGGTTGGTAGGGTGCTGCTTATAGAAACCAAATTAGCTATGCAGAATGGTTAAAGTAACTCTTTCCTGGATGTCAAGCCAAATCGGAGTGGAGGGCGTTGAACACGGAAGCAGTGGCATGAAAAGCGGCATCAACGCCACTGATGTTGCAGGCCCATTCTGCGGATAATCCTACACCAGAAAAATGTGTTCACAAGAGGAAGAATCTCTAAAAATGGCAGAATGGCAAAGACTGAAGCAAGCCAAAGTCTTTTCGGCAACTTCAACTGGAAAAGATTCATGACACTAGTTAACCTCAGCAAGAGAAGTCTCCTGATTCCTGACAGAGCATTGTAGACTCAAAGAACCTCTCAGGAAGCTAGGCTTAGAGGCTTCTGCGGAGAGTAACCGAAAACATCTCATCACATCCTGATGGACTGTGATTCTGTACACCACAGAAGATGAAAAATCTGGAGTTACACCAGCCAATAGTGGAATATATACAGCGTTCGGTTCATGAAAACGTCGGCTCCCAAAAAAAGTTAAATTTATATAAGTGTTATTCATATTGACCTAAAATTAAAACTTTTGCGATTCAATCTGAAAAAAAGAAAGAAACTATTTCAATTAAAACAGCACATGAGAACGATCTTATTCCACAGAACCATTGTTATAACCGACGAAAAAAAAGGAGGAGGTTCTCTAGTCTAGTTTTTTTTATGTATGCCCACGCATAACTTTTCACAGAGTAGTTTGATTTCGATGAAAATTTTTTCATTGGATTGAGTGTACCTCGAAGTTGGCCCCATTTGAATTTGAAAAAAAAAGTCACCCTTAAGGGTAGAGAAATAGGGGATATTTATCGTTCACCCACTTAATGTTTACCCGTAAACCGATTCAACCACTCATAACTTTGTACTGGGTTTCCGAATTAGATGTTCATTTTTATTGGATAGGGTATACTTCAGATTTGGATGCAAGATGGAGCAACCCCGCATAGATACTGTCCTACCCGTTCAAGAACATTTTAATAATTTATTTCCAATATGGATAGGAAATAATGGAAGTATTAAATGGCCACTAACAGTCCGGACTTGACTCTTGTGGATTCATTTTTCTGGAGATTTCTAAAAGACATTTTTAATAATAATGAAAGTAATAATATTCAACTCATTGAAGACACGATTCGACTTGAAATAGAGAATCTGAATGTCAATAATGCATCGACAATAATGGTGGACACATTGAACATCTTCTATGAGTTATCATGTTATTTAAATTTCCTAAATAAATCTTGGTTAACTAAGTTTGTATAAATATTTGAACTTTTTCTTCCTCACTGTAAACCATTTTGATTATTCCATCGAAGAAATGTCACTAAACAAACATAATATAGTTGTCATTTTCATAGCTCACTTTGAAAATGTTAATTTTCATGGGATAGGTATTTACAGTAACAACTAAGTTATTCGACCTTTAATAACTCTAAAACGGTATTAGATAGGGGTAACATATGGTATATTTTTAAAATCAGGAAAAAAAGATCTTTCTGAAAATTCAATAATATACAGGGCATCCCATTAAATATATATACCGGGTGTCCACGGAGATAATGGAATAAAATTTGGAGGATCTGATTCACCGGAAGTGACATAAATTTCTGATTTTTAAATGGGACACCTGGTATATTTTCATTTTTTTGTATCCATATGACATTTAGAATACAGCCATGTATCATTTGCTACTGTTTGTAACAGTTTTTTTTTTTCGAAATAAATTTTTATTCTAGAGGGCTATGGATACGTTCAAATAACTAATTTAAGTCCTGAAATGTTTGTAAAAATACAACTTTACTGTTTTCTATCAAAATGTTTCAGCTATGTGACGTTTGATTTTAAAATTTTTATTACTATTTTTTTTCAAATGGCAACATGGTGGCTCGTCGGGTTAGAAAAAGAGCATTTTATTACGATTAATGTGATACCGCACTCTATTAGGTTGTAAGGAAACTTTCGATAGAAAACTGAAAATATAGCGTTACAACTTTCGTTAAATGAAGAATCTTATTGAGATTAAAATTAAATTTGAAATCATCGAGTAGTAATTCTATGAATAGCTGCCCTTACTTTGTCCTCTAATTCATGTCGTATGGCCTCGTTTTTAATAGATTCCCATAAAAAAATGTAGAGGCGTAAGGTCGGGTGACCTGGAAAGTTTTTAAAAAAGGAATAAATAAAGGTATGAATTGAAAACAACCCTATTTTACCAACACAACTGAAACAAAATCATTCAATTGTTGCGGTAAAAATTGACGTGTCCACATATTATTTTACATCTCTTCTACAAAGCCAAGTAGGTAGTTATTGTGTAACTGAAATATATTATTAGTTTTTGGAGAGTGAGGGCAAAATTCAACCGATGCTGCACGTCTCTACGCACAGAGATATACTGGTCGGCGTCACCCGACCCGGCACTGTTTTCTAAAACTGGTTAAAAAAATGCGAAATGAGCCTGATAATGATGGGAACGATTCGTTTGTTGTGAGTGAAGAAAAAGAAATAGATGTTCTGGCATACGTTCAAGTAAATATTAATACGTCACTCAGGGAGATCGCAAGAGAATGTGACATTTCGGAAGTCTTCTGCAGCTAACATTTTGAAGAAGCATAAATATCATTCATTTAAATATCAACTACACCAGCACCTGTACCAAAACGATAATGCAAGGAGACTTGAGTATTGCAATTGGTTCTTTGGAAAATATTTGGAGGATGACACATTTCCATATAAAATTATGTGTATACTGACGAAAGCCGTTTCAATAATTTGGGACATTTCAACAGAAATATTGATATTGGTCCGATGCAAATTTACACTTGATGGAGGACGGAAATTTCCAAGAACGGTTTAGTTTCAATTGATGGGTTGGGATTTTATGGGACAGAATTTTAGGCCCTATAATTTTTTACGGTGTCCTGACAGGGGCTATATATCTAAGTTTCCTCACGCAGGAAATTGAGTATTTCTTGGACGAAGTTCCATTAATAAATCAAGTTGGATTATTTTATCAACAAGATGGTGCTCCACCACGCAACCTGAGGGCAGTTACGGAACATCTGCATGAAACATACAATGAAAACTGGATTGGAAATATGGGTCCAGTTAGGTGGCTGGCGAGGTAAAATAGGGTTGTTTTCAATTTATACCTTTATTTGTTCCTTTTTAAAAAACTTTTCAGGTCACCCGACCTTACGCCTATACATTTTTTTATGGGAATCTATTAAAAACGAGATTTATTATGTACCTCCTGCCACACGACATGAATTAGAGGACGAAGTAAGGGCAGCTATTTATAGAATTACTACACTAAGACAGTCAAGAAACATTGTAAGAGCAACAATAAGCAACAAGATGGAGGTCACTTTGAACATCTGGAACCCCAAAAATATGTAAATAGGTAGTTTCAATATAATGATTTCATTTTCAACAGGTGCTTCATTTTAGAAAAGTTCTAACGTTATAGTATTTTCAGTTTTTTATCGAAAGTTTTCTTACAACCTGATAGAGTGCGGTATCAAATTAATCGTAATAAAATGCTCTATTTTTCTAATGAGCCATCATGTTGCCATTTGAAAAAAATTTGTAATAACCATTTTAAAATCAAACGTCACATAGCTGAAACATTTTGATCGAAACAGTAAAGTTGTATTTTTACAAACATTTTAGGACTGAAATTAGTTATTTGAACGTATCATAGCCCTCTAGAACAAACATTTATTTAGAAAAAAAAATAAAAAAACGGTTACAAACAGTAACAAATGATACATGGTTCTATTCTAAATGTCATATGGACACAAAAAAACTGAAAATATACCAGGTGTCCCATTTAAAAATCGAAAGTTTATGTCACTTCCAGTGAATCCGGAATTTGCATGAAGTTGAGTTACTTGTAAAAAAATGCAGTTCTATGCATTGAACAGATCCTCCAAATTCCATCCCATTATCTCCGAAAACAAAAAAGTTATAGGGGCGAGCCACCTTGCGTGGAAATCTGAAATCTGCATGTTACTGTATTTTTGATAGCATTTTATCAAAATTCCACACAACACACAACTTTTACAATTAACTTTTCTTCTATGGGCAATAATAACGATGATGAGGGGTGGGTTATTTATAGTGAATAACCCGGTACATATAGGTCGCTGCTTTCGGAAGACTCAGAAAAAGACAAAGATTCCGACTCCTCTGCCAACTTTTCCAACTCGTCTTGAGTCAAGGGCCTTCGTGATATATTTTTTAGAAACTGTAAGCACAATTACTGAGGTATACCTATGAATACAGTAGGTCCATATATTGGAGTTAATAAGATAACTTGAGCTACTCCTAATTATTTTGTATCTCTGAGCATATCAATGAGAAATGTTACAGATATATCGTTACAGTACCACTTGTTGAAAGACATAAAAAACTAGCAAATGAGAAATAAATGAATCCTTACCTAAATGAAAATAATAAACAGTTACTATTCCCAAAGTTTTGCACAAATTTGTACAATTATTTACGGCTTATTTCAGCAACAAACAGCAAATATGAGTACACACAGACTTCTTTTACTAAAATGTTAAAAATAGTCTCTTTCGGTTAATATGTGATATCTACGTCCAAGAGTGTGTATACACATAATACAATTTCAAATGGCTAAATTTCGATGTAGTATCCTCAAAACATTCACTGGTACATATGTGTAGCAGGAGTCGCGAAATGTTTAAGGTAAATTCGTTTGATCTCCAATATTTTTGGTGCTTAACGATTTCTTTAAAAGCGACTTGACAACAATGGTTGGAATTCAGCATATAATATTATGAATAAATGTAATCTTCAAGTATATTTTTATTATTCATCTAGTCTATGCTACTAGATCGAACCAAAGATGCGTCCAAGTGCAGTTATTCCCGGGAAGTCCATCTTATTTCTTCAAGCTCCGGTTTGCCAGAGAGACTCACGAGTGAACACTTCACAAGTTTCTAGAATTTTTGAGAAATACACCGATGAACAATTATCTGTATCTGTAATTTTTTATTCTTTCCTTTCAACATTCTCCAAAATAATCCAAATATTTCAATGCTGATTACTCTGGTGAATATCGACAATGATAGAAAGGAACTGGGAAAATTCTTCCCCCGGGCCCACTTCTATCACTTCAGTTGCCTGGTCACTTGAATTGCGAATTCGATTGGTGACTGTTATCAAATTATTCAACAGTTCAATCACTTTCTATGCAATAGTGTGGTCAATGTCCTAATACACAAGCTTCCTGCTAATTAGCACTTCTTTTCATCTGAATGAAGTGAAATTAAAAATTGACAACTCAAAACAATTACTAATGCTATCGGTGTAAAATAATGCTTCATTTTAAATTATAAATGTTAATTTATTTATTACACGTATGTTATTCTAAATATTTTCAAAAATGGTCAGATTAGTAAAGGTGTAGATTTTTTCAATTGATCAATGAAATATCATGCAAATTGTATTAAAGAGAGTTAAACTCACTCCTCAGTTGCGATGACCTTCTAGTATCGTATGAAATTTTTCATAATATAAATATCAGTTTAGAATAAAATTTTGATGTTCGAGATATCTCGGGTTTGGCTGATAATGACGAACGATTCGAAGTTTTTTTAATGTTTTCTATATGTGTGATAAATGATGATTTATTATTGTATGTTCTCTCACCCTCACTCAAGTTTTCCTTTGTTCATCGATCAGATAATCGAATTCAATTTGATTCAATATTAAAATGGAATTTATATTTTTCACTCCATTCGAGTATGCTATTGATGTCCTTCTGAGCTACATCATCTCTAACGCTTTAAATATCTTTGCAATGTTTGAAATCATGCGTGAAGAAAAGATATATGTATAAATAATTCAACTTTTTCAGGAAGGTCGTTGATAAACGTTATGAACAACAGTGTTCGTAAATTTGAACCTTGTAGCACCTCGGAATTTGCAGTATGTTTCTATGAAATATGAATAACGTGTTTTACCACATAATTTCCAATAGTTTCGTAGTAATCGGATATTCAATAGAATATCGTGATTTACACTGTTGAAAGCTCTACTAAAATCACTGAAAATAGGGTCCATTTGAACTTTTCATTCAAAAGCAACATTGCATCCATGATTAAACAAAAATAGGTTAGTATTTACTGATGTTTTGTTAACAAACCATGTTGATTTTCTATACTATTTTGTATATAAATTATGTTGTTCATTAATTTGAAGAGACTAATGATTCAATAATAAAATCAGCAATATTCAACTTAGTCTCCACATCCATTCGAAATATACAGAAGTATAACATTAAATCCAGCTACCTAGCTTCTTCTAAGTCGGTTTCATCTATAGGTCCCAAAACCATTATATTGCTGGTAGGAATTTGACCAACTGTCATCGCATTGTTGTAATATAGTGATTTCTCAACGCTGCAAACTGATAAAAAAAAATTGACAAATCGCTCAGCTGTCTGGTTTTCAGGTACTTCATCTCATTCATATGTATATGCAAATGAAATCGTGTTAAATATTATTGTTTCATCAAGCCAGAGACATTGGAAGAATACTCTTTGTTATTTGGTCGTGCTTTCGGAAAAAATTATTCTTTTATCAAGACATCAATGGACAAAAGGTTACCATTACAAAAAAATACCCAATGAAACTTATGTAACACACTAACTTGCCATTAAAACGAACTAAATATAGAAAACATAAAACTTAAAATGTTGAACATAACACAAATCGATTTTTTCATGCTTCAATGCCATGGTAGGGGCACCCGTTGACTTTCCTTGATTTCAACAACTGAGGAATCCCTTCAAATCATTGTAAATATTGTAAAAAAGAACAAAAGCTATTTACCTATTTAAGGTACAGAATAAAATTTGTTTATTAGTAAACACTATCTATGAACAAACTTGCCCCATAAGCATGTGGAAATTAATTATCTTGCCAACTATAATTTTAAAATTAATCGGGAGTTCCGAAACGATCCGAATTTATCATTCTCAAGTTTCAATACGTAGGGTATATTTTACCCAAATTATCAATTTCAGATTTTTTATTCGAACAGTTATTTTCTTCATTAATGTGAATCATTTCAAGGAAGGTCCTTTTATGATAATTGCTTTCAGTTTTCAAAATTATGACATTATGATGATCCATTTCATGTTTTGTTGTGAGAATATGTTCAGACAATGCACACGATTTTTGCTCCGTTCTACAAGTCACTTTTGTGTGAAATAATTCGACCATGTAGTTTTCTCAATGTTTGACCAGTATGACAATAGACATTAACAACCTGTCTCCAAGCAATTGCGATAAAAATACTAGGTTCGAAAGAAATCAACATCTATATTCCACCTAATCGTGACATCACGTATGAGCAACCTTTTCCAGCAAATCCCTAAGCGATTAGAGCTTCTAAACGAGCCCTGAATTTACTAAAAGAACACCATACACCGGAAAATATCATACATTTCAAGAGTCTAAGAGCAAAAGCACGGTGGACCATGAAAACAAAATCAGCTGTGGGACACCCCAGAACTTGACCAGCACTGGTTATTTTTAAAGTCAATTTGATCGGTCAATTCAACAGTCAATTGACCAAGTGATATATTTGACCCCAGTCAATTGAGCGGTCCTGCACCGAACGCGGGTCGTCCTAGTCAAAGCCCGGGTGAACGGCCGTCTTGGATAGTAAAGCCCAGGAGAAAAATTTAACATTCGTAGCGCCAGACTGGGAAACGGTGGAAAGCTCCAACCGCAGACTCGATTTGTTTTTTCCTGTTGTGTTACTTCCTGCCGAATTTAGTTCTAATCCATCGGATAGATTTTGAATAATTTTTTTAATTTTGACAGATGTCAGTTGGATAAATAATTTTGACTGTTCTGGATACAGTTTTTTTTTCAAGGGCTTGCAAATGACATATTGCCGTGCGCTATAGTTTCTGTGATTTTGCAATAGTGACATTGCCGTTTGACAGATGACAGCCA
>JAFIRS010004646.1:0-79594 GCA_018342105.1 Gonioctena quinquepunctata
CCCTGTATTCAAGGAAGCATTCTCGTCAACCTTTCAAGAGTGAAAAAACATGAATCTGTCAAAATGAAAAAATTGGATCTTGTACATATGGATCTTTGTGGTCCAATGCCAGTTTCGACTTGGGGTGGTAGTAAATATTTCTACAGCCTAATTGATGACTGCGCAAGAAAAGTTTTCGTATATTTCCTCAGAAATAAAAGTGATGTGAAGTCATTAAAAAATCGAGTCGAAACTGAAAGTGGTGAAAAACTGAAGCGAATACGCAGTGATAACGGAGCCGAATTTACCAACCACTTTTTTCAATGTATATTGAAGAACTCTGGTATTCAACATCAGCTGACGGTGCCTTGTAGTCCACAACAAAATGGTGTTTCTGAGCGTATGAATAGAACCATTTTGGGTGGAGGCCGTCAACACTTCAGTTTATTTGATCAACAGATCCCCCACTAACATTTTACCAGGAATTATACCGGAAAAAAATGGAGTGGATGTAAAATTAATCTGAGTCATCTTCGAGTTTTTGGGTGTGTGGCATATGCTTATGTTCCTGATGAAAAACGGAAAAAAGTTGGATCCCAAAAGCCAAAAATTTATTTTGTTGGATATTCAGAACAGTCCAAGCTTTTCAACTTTTCAATCCAACAACCGAGGAAGTTACCAGATCAAGAGACGTCACACTCCTGGAAAATAAATTTGAAAATTCTGAGCAAGGTACCAAACAAGTTATGAATAGTATTCCGCTAAACGAATTATTGCCTTTAGATGCAGATTCATGGTCAAAATATGACAAGTTTCACAAAAATGGCGAGAAAAATGTCGAAGTTGAAGACCACCTTGGCGAAGATATTCCACAACAATATTCTCGTGGCTCCCTGGTGTTAGGTATAACAACCACCCACCTGATCGCCAAATGTTATGGGTTGCTCCACACTCGAGATGTTAATTAATAAAGTACCTAACCGCCTACCAAATGGGTAGATGGTCGGTGGTTTTAATAATTACCCCAAGTATGTATTGAAAGGAGATCTTAATCGCCCGGGGGTTGTTAATCAAAGAGATCTTCGAATAACATAGAAGAAGATCTAAGAGCGGCTTTAGTCTTCCTCTCTGCCCTGAGAGATAGTTGAGCGTGGGTTGATCATTTATAATTCAGATTTTCAGACCTTACTATTATTCGAATTCACAGGAAATAATGCACGGGAACTTCCTCTTAAGATCAATCGTATTGGGTTACCAATCAAAACAAAATATGCAATTTCGCTATTAAAAAAAGGGAAAAAGGAAATAAAAATGAATATAATTAATCTAATCTTAAAATACATGCACAATCGTATAACATAACCAATCAAAACAAAATATGCAATTTCGCTATTAAACAATTATAGAAGATGATAGTATGTCAAGTTTTGGTCTACAAAAGGGTAGTCACTAATATCAATATTTCTCTTCATTCTTATCCTTTTTACTTTCGACCCAGGGCATAAAACATAACCCTGTATATGATAGTAACCAAAATGTTTAAGAAAAAGGTACTGGGAGAATTGACTTTCCAAACATGATCTTTCAAAAGTACTTACATAATTCTCAGGTAAATCACTTGCACTCACATTAATAATTGATTAGACGAATAGAAATTATTACTTTTACTCGCGACTTCATTAATTTGTATTATTACGGTTTTAGCATTTACTTTCGTGTCTTGACTTTATTTAGCTACTTTTTCTGGACTATGAATAGAGATTGATGATGCAACCAATTTCGCTTCATTAGGAATTATCTTGAATTTCTTGTATGTGTTACTTCACTTATTTCAGCATTGAATTCAATTGTACTTGTAATAACGATTTCTAATTAAATGCTCGCGTTCATGGAGTCAAGTATATCTGATGACTGTCGAATTATAACTCTATCTATCTTTTAGATTCAAGTCTCTATATATATATTCTCGGTCCCCTCCTCTCGTTTGGGTTATTTCAGTAATTTAATACGTGATTTTTATGTGTACTCATTAATGGTGTTTATTATACCAGCGCATAGGAATGCTTCAAATAGACCGCCCATCCAATGATGTATTTATAGATTTTTATGTGCAGTCGGCATCTGTCCCCAGAAATGTCGGCTACATTTACAATTTAATTTATTACAGAAAAAGAATTTCTCCTGTGATATTCACCGCAAACAAAGAGTTACTCTTCAACCGCATTAGGTCATTAAATGAACAATATGAGATAAGTATGCATTCTTTCAAGAGTTAATGGTGCAGGTGTTAGAATTGGATAATGGTTATTTCTTTTTCTAAATGATTATGACTAGGCAGAGTTACTACAGTCCTCCTTGCCCTCAAGAAAAAATTGTATGATATTTATCATAAATTTTTCTGACCTTGTTCCTTGACATACTGTACAACGAATGTTATTTCTTTTAATAGAAGTTATAAAATCCTTAATTATATTTATTGTAATCAACAATAGAAAGGTTACAAGAAAACGTATTCATCCTAAAAGCTATGTTAAACAAAGTTTCCTTTTTCCTAAAATCAACTTTTAGTAATTCTATAAATATAAAATAGTAGACTTATTCAGTTTAATATTCAATCTTAATAGATAGCATAAAATTTATAGGGTAAAACTGAGGACAATCCTACTTAACTACCTCTAAGAGATCTAATTCTGATGCCTGTATAATATAATTAAATGATACAGGAAACCAATACTCAATTCGCTAATTCTAAAGTCTTATGCTAAGTAAATAGTAATTAAAGTGTATGGGGAATCAAAAATTTCTAATTTGTTTGATCTATAAAACTCTTAACGCTAATATAAAATTACTACGTTTGTATATATATGAAACAGTAAAAATTTTAACTAAATTTAATTTGTTAATAAAGTCTTTCCTTCACTTAGGGTATACCTTCCAAGCACTTGACCGCGAAAGTGACGGGGTCATCCTGGGGTTCAACAGGTACGGTTCCTGGGCTGGGTGTCGATTCTTCGGTTGGGGATTCATACCCCGAGTCAGCTGGAGGCTCGATGTTTGGCTAATATACGAGGTACTTGGTTCTCGGCGCTGAGGGATGCATTCGGGGGCGGCAAACGAAAATCCTCTCGTTCAGCGGTGCAAAAATAGCATTCGCACCTTAAGATGTCGTGAGCTTCTTCTGCTACCGTCGGAGTTTTTGGGGCGAGGGCGGCTGTCCATATTTTTCGAGTTTTCTCCGTGAGGCAGTGCAGACAATCGCATTGGGTGATGTTCTGGGCCGCTAACAATCTCAGGTAGGCCGCATGATGTCTATTGAAATGGAGAATACTATAGGCCTTGTGGACGTGGACGTGTTCAGAAGGGTTGAGACGATCCCATTGATTTACGTCATACAGGAGGTTGTCCACTGAGGATTTCAAGATATATTTCTTGGTTTCAAAACTGCGAATTTCACTTAAGACGTCGATTAACATCTCCATTTCACTTGTACTTATTAGTATTTAATTTTTAACCAACTAATTTCACGTGGGGATCAGCTACTAGTTCGTCGAACAATAATATCCAAGTCGAGTGTTTACTGGTATTTATAGGGTTTCAGTTCTTATTTCCAAAGTTCTCACACTAATTTTAATATTTATCGGTCGTATTATGTCACTCACGAAAAGTTTTTAGAGCAGTTCTCACGTTATCCGAATGTATCGATTTCGTGTTCAGTTGTTAACACTTAGAAAGATTTCAGCGGAGACCACAGATTTAATATTTTACGAGGTGTTAACGATTTTGTTTATTAGATCGGTGTGTTACTCATGTGGCGCTTTTAACTTCTTTATAGTTCAATTATCTCTAGGGAGAGAGAAATTGAGATTTCTAAATTATTTATCTGCATTTTTACATCTGCCAGTTCAGACCTTTGAATGGGTAGGTGATGATTTTTTCATAGATTGGTTCCTTACGAGTTTTCGAAGTTGTGGGTATCTCACTTAACTTTGGTTGCGAAGGAATAATTTTGAGGCATATGTATATTCCTAATAAACTGCTGGTCACATCGCCAATAATCATAAATACACCATAAATTTTCTTCATTGTATTATTGGCTAATTTTTCTAATTCTTCCTGATTGAACAGGTTTAAAGTTGAAAATCCTTGATTCAATACGGTTTTGTTTGCCATTCTATTTATGAGGATGTTAGTTACAGCCTGCCTTTCAGAGGAAAACAGTAAGATTTCCTGTGCATTTCGGATTTCTTCAGCGGTATAAATTCCACCTATCCCAAGGGGTTTTATTTCGTCCAGCTGCATTTGAGGGTCTTCCATTATAGATAATTCGCTGGGGGGATTACCGGCAATAGGCAGAGGATCATAAGATATCCACAATTGCTCGAAAAGTATTTTCCGGGTTTTAAAATTTTGTCCTACTTCTTGATAGTCCGGGTTAAAGGAGCCATAAAGTAAGATTTATTTAAATAAGTCACTGGTATTCCTGATAACAGTTTTGTTCTCTTCGTATAGTGACCATGACAGGAATGCATTTAAGCAAATAGATCACTTCTCCATTGATTTTTGCTATATAACCTGGTTGCTGATGCAATAATTGCGCGATGATCGTGGGAGATTGTTGAGCCATAATTAATCGGTTTTTCAATATCTCTCTTTTCAACAGACATCTTCGTTGAATTGTTTCTGCCAACATAGCATTCATGGATCTCTTGAATGATTGCTCAATGTATAAAAATTTTGAATTAACATACGTAATGAGATCTGCAGTTGGTTCTCCCCAGGAAAAATCAAACTCTCTGTATAAATTGGTAGTATTGTTTGGCAATTCCAATATTAGTATTCTAGGATGTTCGGTTATCCACATTACTATATTACAAATAGTTGTTTTCTCAATTAATTGAACAGCGAATAACTTTGTTCGATCTTCGATGACCATATAGAATTTTATATCATCGGTACTCAATCTTTCCGTGACTTTGTTAGCTTTTCCTTCATGAAGTTTGCGATATCTTTGGCACTCCTGGGGTTTGATTATATCCCACGCTATTTCGCCTTGAAAAGCATCAATACAATACCCTGTAGAGAATTTGCAGGATAATTGATTCTCCAAACTAATGGTGTTTTCGTCTAAGTGAGCCGTAGCAGAATAATCTTTTAAAGTAATTTTTGCAGTGGCAGTTACTACAACATCTTTATATAATTTTCCTTGATAGGAATAGGAGGTACTTCGGCAACTCTCTGTGTCATCTAATTCACCAGCCAATAATATTCTTGCAGTCTGAGTAGCGTTGGTTTTGAGTTTTATTACTTCACCAGGGAAACCTCGGTATTCCAAATATTGATGGATTTTTAAGCATTCTTCCTTGCCTATGGGTTGTAAGTAGGTAAGAAGACTATCAGGTAAAATACTGGAGTGGGAGAACATACCACACGAGACTAGCAGTTGAGTAATCTCAATAAAACATGATTTTACTTGAATCTTTTCATACTTTTTCTGTTCCAACGCATAAATTTTTGTCTCAGACACAGTGTATGCGCTATTCAATTCGGGACATTTTTGTATGTCTCTTAAAGAAATTGCTGTAATATTTGCAGCAGGATTTCTACAATCATATGCTATAAGCCCATCAGTTTTTTCCAACAGGTAAAATGTTCCGACAATGGTCCATATCCAAATCAATATATCACTTATCGTCATATTCGTCTATTTCTCGTAACTTCGGTAAACTGGAAGCTTTAATCCACAGAGTATTATGTTTCATTCACCACTACTTGTCGTCGGTTACGCCCTAGGCGGTAATTTATGACATGGATCGGTGTAAATAAGCGAGTTCTTTCTTTAGCTATGGTAGGCAGTCGAAAGGTCGTTGTCTCATACGCCTGTCTAAGCAAACACCCCTCTGATTCTAAAATCGGCAGGTAGATTCCTTGTTGGGCGAAATTTCAGGGTTTTTACGATCGATTATTTTTACGTAATATTGTCTGTTATCGATCGGCGCGGATATGCGAGATGGGTTATTTTATTTCACGCACAGAGTGTTTACTTTTTGGGAGTCAATCTCCGTTACTGTTCTAGGATAATGATTTTTATTAAACACTATGTGATCGCGGGCATTATAAAAATGTTCTCTTCATTTACAGAGTGAGGAGATTTTCCCGTTCGTAGTACATTAAAATCATGTTTGGATTTTTCTTAATTATTCATTTCAACAATTATTGAAAAGTTACTTATGACTGACTAATACCTTCTATAAATCTAGTTATATATATACAGTGCATTACTTATTTTTACTGACTTAGGAAGGATCCAAGGTAACTCTTTAACAGCTCTCCGTGATCTAGTAGAATACCTGTGCGTAATTTCAGGAATACTTTCTCTATCATCGTCCGAAGGTTCACTCTGATTTTCATCATTCGGAATTTCCATAGTGGTTTCTGGTAATTCATTTATCATTTCGACAGGGTCTTGGACGATGTTATCTTGGGGTTCTTTTATAATTTCCTTGTCTGAGGGAATATTATGAAGGGTCTCTAAGTTTTTATAATTCAGTAATTCTTCTGAGGAGATGACATAGTCCATGTCTAGGGGAAGGGGTTGTTCTTGCTTTTTCTCATTAGCTTTGTCCGTTCTCTCTTCCTGAAGTTCCTCTTGAATCGACCGTGGAAGGATATTATTCATGTCTATATTTCTATAGGCCTTAAGACGGTTTGCATGTATAATCTGACATTTCGTTTTTCCTACTAGTTGTATTTCGAAATTAACTGGGGATAGTTTTCGCAGAATTCTCCAAGGTCCAGTATACTTTGGGAGAAGCTTACGAGACAGAGATTTTCTAGCTGTAAGACTAGGTGGAGATTTCAAATACACCAGCGATCCAATGGGAAATTCCTTCAATTTAGCCTTTTTATTAAATGTTCGATGGGTTGCAGCAGCAGCGATATCTAAGGCCATCCTAGCGTTTTCGTGAGCGACTTGTAGTCGGTGTACTAGTTCAGAGGCATAATTTTCCAACGTGTCGTACCGTATACGGGGTGCTCGTAGAGTAAGGTGATGGGGTAGTAGCATGTCTCTTCCAAACATTAAAAAAAATGGGCTCTCTTTGGTGGACGAATGAATTTGATTTCTGATAGCGAGAAGAGCATACGGTAATTGCTCGTCCCAATCGGATTTTGCTCAGTTACCAGGTGAGATAGAGTATTTTTCAGGTGCCCATGAAATCGTTCTAACACTCCATTAGTGGCTGGGTGATATGCCGTAGTATTTAATTTTTTTATCCGTAATCTTTTACATATTTCTAAGAATAAGGCGGACAAAAATTGCGATCCTCGGTCACTCAATAAATGTCTGGGAGCCCCATATCGTAGCATGACATTTTCTACAAACGCTTTGGCGACTGTTTCTACAGTTATATTAGGTATTGGAATGGCTTCAGCATATCGAGTCAAATGATCAATAGCAGTGAGAATATATTTATTTCCTTGTCTTGTGGTGTTCAGGGGACCTACTATATCAATAGCTACGATTTCGAAGACTGTCTCAGGTATGGGCATTCGCTGCATTTCGGTGGGTTTTTGATTCGAGCTTTTGTGAATATTACAAGAATGACACCTTTGCACATATTCGTCAATATCTTCTCTCATGTTGGGCCAGTAAAATTCTCTCTTGATGGTCGATAAAGTTTTCTGTTGTCCTCCATGACCGAAAAATATACTATCGTGATATAAACTAATTATTTGTCTTCTAAGGGCTTGAGGGGCATATATTTTATCCTGTCGTTCGTCGAATTTTCGTTTTACATATAGGATTTCTTCATGTACATAAAAATGTTCATCATTCTCGGATAAGGTAGTTAGGATTTCGATGATCTTGGGATCCTTTTTCTGTAATTTGCGTATGTCGTCTCGTTGCCATATAGTGTCAATAATTGGTTCTGCATCTTCAATGATCTTACGTGTAGCGCACACTTGTCGGTCTTTATTTTGTATTTGAGGAACGATTTCTTCCGACATTTCATTCACCTTCAACCTCGTCAATGAATCTGCATTCAGGTTATGTTGGCCCTGACGATATTTAATAGTAAATGAATACTCCAGGAGTGTCATAGCCCATTTTGCAAGTCTACTACTTGGATCTTTGATTGATAGTAAATATACCAAAGGTCGATGATCGGTGATGATAGTAAAGTGTGTTCCAACTAAATAGCATCGATATTTCTTGACAGCCCATATTACAGCTAAGCATTCTCTCTCAATGGTAGAATATCGAGTCTCAGCAGCATTCAAGGTTCTACTAGAATAACATATAGGGTGTTCGAATCCTGAGTATTCTTGACTTAAAATTCCAGAAATAGCTGAAGCGCTAGCGTCGGTCGTTACTATAAAAGGTCTTGAAAAATCGGGATATTTCAAAATGGGGGGTGTTATTAGAGCTTGTTTCAAGGTGTCAAATGCTAGCTGCTGTTCCGTTCCCCAAAGGAATTTTTCTCCTTTCTTAGTTAATTTCGTGAGTGGTTGGGACAATTTTGAGAAGTTTTGCACAAATTTCCTATAAAACCCACATAATCCGAGGAAAGCTCTTATTTCCTTCACGCATTTTGGTTGAGGGTAATTTTTAACCACTGATGTTTTTTCGGGGTCTGTTTGGCATCCTTTTCCAGAAACAATGTGCCCTAAGTACTTGGCTTCGGGTTTCATGAAATGACATTTAGTTGGCTTGAATTTTAAGTTGCTGTCTCTCATTTTATCGAATACATGACGCAATCTATCTAAATGCTCATCAACATTGGGGCCACTGAATACGATGATGTCATCTAGGTATACTAGGCATTCTTTTCCAGTAATATCAGCGAAAGTAAGGTTCATAAACCTCTGGAAGCTGGCTGGGGAGTTCTTCAAACCCTGGGGCAATTTTTTAAATTCGTAATGTCCATTTGGAGTAGAAAAAGCACTTTTTTCTCGGTCACGCTCATCTAACTCAATTTGGAAATATCCACTGGCTAAATCCATCACACTATATAATTCAGTACCATTTAATCTCTCCAAAGTGTCTTGCAAGTGTGGCAACGGATAAAAATCAGTTTTAGTAATGGCGTTTAATTCTCGGTAGTCAATACATAATCTAAACTGGGGTTCTTCTCCCGGATGCATTTTTTTTTCAATTAAGAGAGCTGGGAAACTCCAAGGACTGGCTGATTCTATGATAATCTCATTAGCTAATAAATCCTTGATTTCTTTCTCCATTGCCTTCTGGCGTTGAAAAGGAATTCTATATGGTCTTTTAGTAATGGGAATAACATCTTCAGTAATGATTCGATGTTTCACTAAATGGGTACTACTCAATTTTTGACTGGGGCTTTAAATATATCTATATATTCTATTATAAGGTTGGATAATTTAATTTGATCTCTTTCCTTGGGATCTTCCAAGTGTAATTGTTGCAAAATTGTTCTTTCATCCTGTAGTTCTATTCTTCTAATCCTTTTCCCTTTATCGAATATTTTCCTCTCCGTATCAGTGTCAGCTTCAAATCCTAATGCAATCACATGTTTGCGAGGTATTACTAAATTCTTCTCTAAAACATTTATTATACGTATAGGTATCTCGTCCTTATTTTTACTTATTGATTTAGCTACTATCAATCCTTTTATAGCTTCCTCATCTTCAATGACTACGTTTTCTGACGTTAACCTATTCTGAAATTTGGCCATAACAAGTGACATAGTTCTGGGAGGCAAGGTTAAGTCCTTAGACAAATAAATCCCTGTCACATAATTATTTTTCGTAGGTATGGTACTTTTTTCGAATTCAGTCTTTTCTAGATCATTAGTCGTCACTAACATCTTAGTAGAAAATGATTCTCCCTCGGGTGAATTTTCTCTATCGTTTAAACCATCTTTCGAAAATTTCCTCTCATCCACATTAATAATTTCCGTTGAACTACGAGCCACCTTAATTTTCCCTCCGTATTTTTTAACTTCCGTATTTTCCATACACTCAGTAGAAAGTGTTTTCTTACCGGTCAGATTCTTAGTATATCTCTGTTTTGGCGGAATACTTCTCTCTTGTATACCACTTTCACCTTCTATCAAATTGATATCTTTCAACAATTTATTCTCTGGTAGAAAGTTGATCGCTGCCCCTTGGCATGCTACCGTATTGTTTGGAGGAAGGTTACCGTCCCTAGACGCAACTAACCCTCGCTTCAAATTTTTATTTGCAAATGTCGCCTGTCTTCTTGAATCAATAGTTCCCAATTCCTGAGATTTTTCCATTGTACTGGTAGAAGGCATGTCATCCTTAGACGATCCAGCTTCTTCACCTCGAATGTCGTTCAAGATCCTAGCTCTATCTTGCAATTTAATTTTTTCCAATATACAGGATGCTCTGGGTTTAGCGTTACTCAACCCTTCAAGTCCTAAAATAATTTCCTGCTCTGTTTCTAGCTGTGGAAACTTTTCTTTTCTCTGCTTTTCATTGTTCCTTTTTCTAAGCGCTTTGTTACGAATATTTTTTCTTCTGTTTTTCAGTTCTCTATTTTTCTTGACAGTATTTTCATCTTGTAAATAAGCTGTCTTTGAATTATCCATTAAATTTCCCCTTGAGGTGATCGGTCTCAAGTCCTGGTATGGAAATCCATTTTCGATTACTCGGCCATCTATTTTGGGTGTGCACTCCCTCGAAAAATTCAGCTTTTCGTCAAAATTTCTTCCCTTCCATTGTTCCATTGTGATGGTTAATTCGGACAGTCTCTGATTCATACTGTCAATTGTTTCCTTGAAAGTCCTTTCCATATTCGCAATTTTTTCCATCCAAAACTTATCCCTACCATTTTCTGTATGATAAATATGTTTGGGTTCGTGATGAAGTTCAATAATCTCCTCCATCAAATACATTCTATTCGCTCGCCAATCTAATTTGACTTGATATTTCTGCAGAAAGTCTAACCCTAATATCAATTCAGTACTCAAATGGTCAGTTTCAATAAGAATAAATTCGTGGTCAATTACTTTTCTGTCATTCAATCTGATGGGTAGAATAACTGTTCCTATATAAGGAATAGAATGTCCCTGTACGTCGCGAAGTTGAAACTTTTCTTCATATTTAATTTTCATACCACGTGTGATACTAATGTGGGCCAACGATACTTCGGCGCCAGTGTCTAAGAGAATGGTGCGAAAAATTCCATTAATTTCTAAAACTATAACATTTCTCTGGGCCTCTCCTGTTGTATAGGTAAGTATCGTTTGCGTCGGCCTCCTATATGTTGAATTTTGACTTACTAGTGGCTGTTTGCGGTTCCCAACGGAGGTGAATTGCGAACCGTATTGCCATTTAAATGTCGTCTATCAACATTTCTGGGACTTGTTTTATTTCGACAATTATTAGCCAAGTGTCCTTGTTCATTACAACGATAGCAGATCCGATTTTTCATATTACAATTTCGAGCTTCATGTCCTCTGTAGCGGCAATACTGACATATAGGTACATTTGTTGCTGGCTCATTCGCAATTATATTCCTGAAATTTCTGTCCGTTGGTTTGGTAAGGTTTTCAATTAATTCTTCTTTATCGGCTAAGTCAATCGCTTCCTTCAACGTTCCTGGACTAGCGGATAAGATACGTTTTCTAATGGGGTCAAGCAATCCCATTGCAAACTGAGTAATTATGTCTTGTTCATGTCGTTGCAACAATATTCTATCTAAATCGGGTACCCCTGTTAATACTAAAATTTTAGCCGCGCAAACCTTCAAGCGTGCTAAATACTGGCGACATGTTTCTGACCTACGCTGTCTGCATTCTAATAATTCTCTTTTGTCCCGCCCCGGTATTTTAGTTAGGCCAAATTGTTCCTGCAAGCCCTTCTTCAAGTCATTCCATACGACAGTGGTTCTTAATTGGCTGTCCGCGTCTATTAATTGTTTGGCTATTCCTCGCAATTTCAAACGTACTATCGATACAATTTGTAAATCGGTCCAGTTTGCAAGCGCGGCAGTATCTTCAATAATTCTGATGAAGTCGGTGATTTTCGATTGACCATTATAATATGGAACATTGTCCAAAGTAATAGCTATAGTAGGTTCCTGAATAGGTAAAACCTGCACAATCGGAGGAGCTGTCGAAGTAGATACCGTCGGTGGGGGAGTCATGATAAAAAATGTTTACTTCTTTCAACTTTTTCAACTATTTCCAAGTGAATTCCAAGAGTAAGTCTGCATAAACGCTATATATACTTTATTTTCCACTTTAAAGAAAATAATTTCCTTATTTTTCAAGTTATTTTCACCACTAACTTTAAATTTTACTTTTTTGTGAAAAACCCTATATATGAGTTAATTTAGATCAAATTATTACACAAAATGTTGTGGCTGCTTGAACCACACAGTTTCTGATAGTACTTAACAAGAAAAACAATTTTTTTCTGAATTTTCATTCCTATTTGCATTGGATAATTTTGAGTTTGACATCCTTTGCGAAATTTACATATAGCGTTATATTTTTTTTTTCTGTAAATGAACCTCGACACCTGACATCAAAATGTCGTGGCTCCCAGGTGTTAGGTATAACAACCACCCACCTGATCGCCAAATGTTATGGGTTGCTCCACACTCGAGATGTTAATTAATAAAGTACCTAACCGCCTACCAAATGGGTAGATGGTCGGTGGTTTTAATAATTACCCCAAGTATGTATTGAAAGGGAGATCTTAATCGCCCAGGGAGTTGTTAATCAAAGAGATCTTCGAATAACATAGAAGAAGATCTAAGAGCGGCTTTAGTATTCCTCTCTGCCCTGAGAGATAGTTGAGCGTGGGTTGTTCATTTATAATTCAGATTTTCAGACCTTACTATTATTCGAATTCACAGGAAATAATGCACGGGAAAAAGGAAATATAAATGAATATAATTAATCTAATCTTAAAATACATGCACAATCGTATAACATAACCAATCAAAACAAAATATGCTATTTCGCTATTAAACAATTATAGAAGATGATAGTAATAATAATAATAAATCTTCATTTACCAAGAACACTAAAGTAGGTTTCGTCAAATACAGTTAATACAAACTAACACGTTCATGTATAAATGAGTATGTTTGCTTTTTCATATAATATTGCATATATACTTGTTAAGATAGAGAGTAGATTAAAGCTATGGATATACACTTGGATCGAATAAGTGGTGTGAAGTATCTTGATTAATTGCCAATCATTTGTTATTTGTTATCTAATCCTAGGTTGGAAATGACAGTACCCTTAGTAGCTAATTTATTGCATGAATTCTGCAAGATTATAAAAACATTTTTCTACTAAGTATTCTTTTAATGCTTTTCTGAATGCTTGATATGATTTTAAACTCTTTATATTTTCCGGGAGTTTATTGAAAACTTCGGGACCTGCATAGTTTGGTGATTTTTTAAATTTACTGAGGTTGCATTTAGTGAGATGTAGCTTTTCAGCATTTCTAGTTTTATAATTATGCACGTTGCTATTCTTAAGGAAGTTATTTTCATTTGTGTACATATAACATGATATTTTGAATAGGTAGATGCTTGTTAGGGACAGTATTTTGTTTTTTTTCAGGACTGTTCTGCATGAATCTCTGTAGCCCATGTTGAAAATTATTCTTATTATTCTTTTTTGCATAGTGAAGACTTAGAAACATCCGTTGAGGTAAGGAATTTTATTTTTCATATTATTTCCTTCTTCAGGTTCAAGATCGGAAGGTTGCTTTTGCAAGTTTGGAACATATATTGTCTATTTCCAGTATGAAGTGTAGTTTGCTGTCTATGACAGTTCCTAGAAATTTTGTGCTGCCTTTGAATTCTATACTGTTTATTGTGGGGGTTATGTCGCTGTTCATATTGGAAAAATAAACACATACCGATTTTGATTTATTTACCATGAGTGAATTTTGTTGACACCAGGATTCAAACTGTTTTGTGATCTTTTCCATTTTTAGATCTGATTCTCTTATGGTTGATGCCTCGATTATCACAGAAGTGTCATCAGCGTACATAAAAATCTGCCCTTCTGTAATATAATCTGGAAGATCGTTCACAAAAATTAAGAATAGAACTGGCCCCAATACAGAGCCTTGAGGCACACCAATATCGACACATTTTTCGGTTGACAATACCTCTTCTATAGACACACTAATTTTTCTGTTGGATATATATGATTCTATCCACTTCAGTAGGTTCCCCCTGATCCCTAGTGTTGATAGTTTGTTAAGAAGATACTGATGATTTACGCAGTCAAAGGCTGCAGTTAGGTCAAAGAAAACACCAGTATGTCAAGTTTTGGTCTACAAAAGGGTAGTCACTAATATCAATATTTCTCTTCATTCTTATCCTTTTTACTTTCGACCCAGGGCATAAAACATAACCCTGTATATGATAGTAACCAAAATGTTTAAGAAAAAGGTACTGGGAGAATTGACTTTCCAAACATGATCTTTCAAAAGTACTTACATAATTCTCAGGTAAATCACTTGCACTCACATTAATAATTGATTAGACGAATAGAAATTATTACTTTTACTCGCGACTTCATTAATTTGTATTATTACGGTTTTAGCATTTACTTTCGTGTCTTGACTTTATTTAGCTACTTTTCCTGGACTATGAATAGAAATTGATGATGCAACCAATTTCGCTTCATTAGGAATTATCTTGAATTTCTTGTATGTGTTACTTCACTTATTTCAGCATTGAATTTAATTGTACTTGTAATAACGATTTCTAATTAAATGCTCGCGTTCATGGAGTCAAGTATATCTGATGACTGTCGAATTATAACTCTATCTATCTTTTAGATTCAAGTCTCTATATATATATTCTCGGTTCCCTCCTCTCGTTTGGGTTATTTCAGTAATTTAATACGTGATTTTTATGTGTACTCATTAATGGTGTTTATTATACCAGCGCATAGGAATGCTTCAAATGGACCGCCCATCCAATGATGTATTTATAGATTTTTATGTGCAGTCGGCATCTGTCCCCAGAAATGTCGGCTACATTTACAATTTAATTTATTACAGAAAAAGAATTTCTCCTGTGATATTCACCGCAAACAAAGAGTTACTCTTCAACCGCATTAGGTCATTAAATGAACAATATGAGATAAGTATGCATTCTTTCAAGAGTTAATGGTGCAGGTGTTAGAATTGGATAATGGTTATTTCTTTTTCTAAATGATTATGACTAGGCAGAGTTACTACAATATAACCTCAGTGCAAATGACAATTCACATGCAGAGCCAAGGTATGCAAAACGGCAGCGTACGACAAAAGCCTATCCAGATTTTATGCTTTATCAGACAATCTGCGATTCTGTCAGTGAACCTCAATCCATGACAGGAGCATTTTCTGGTGAACATTGCGAACAATGGCAAGCTGCAATGCAAAGTGAAATTGATTCTCTTCGTGAGAATAATACATGGGATCTAGTAAACAAACCCAGTGGGAAAAATATTATAAAATCTAAATGTATTATCAAATTGAAACGAGATTTCAATGGAGAAATAGTTCGTTTCAAAGCCAGGCTTGTCGCGAAAGGATTCACACAAGAATATGGAGTGGATTATTTGGAAACATTTTCTCCTGTTATAAGACACTCTTCATTACGTTTGCTGTTCAGTATAATCTGGAAATGAAGAACTTGGACGTGGTCGCAGCATTTTTTCATAGTTACCTGGAAGAAAATATTTACATGGCTCATTTACATGTTGCCGGGAAAGAAAGCAAAGTGTGTCTTCGTAAGGCTATATATGGTCTCAAACAGTCAGCACGTGCGTGGAATATGATAACTGATGAAGTTCTCTGTATTCTGGGTTTCTGAAAATCATGCCACGAAAGCTGGTTTTATCTCAAGATAGAAAACATTCGTATCATAATATTGGCATTATATGTTGATGATTGTTTTCTGTTCTACAATGACCAGCATGAAATAGAAAGTCAATCAAAGAACTTTCATCACATTTCCGCATCAAAGACTTCGGTGAAACTAGTCATTGTCTTGGAATGAAGATCGCCGATGACAAGGAAGAAGAGCAAGTAACCCTTAGTCAGAGGCAGTAGGTTATTGATTTGTTGAAAAAATTCGGAATGCAAGACTGTAATCCAGTTAGCACGCCCCTGGATACTTATGTAAGGTTCGAGAACAATTTGCAAAATCTCATCGAAAATGTTCCATATCAGCAGGTAATTGGGATGTCTGATGTATTTGTGCATTATGACCCGACCTGATATTTCTTTTGCTTGCTCCTAATTGAGCCAATTCGATATAAAACATTCTGCTGAACACTGGCAGGCTGTGAAACGTGTACTCCGGTATCTCAAAGGTACTGCAAATATGGGAATCGTTTACACTAGGAGCAGGAGGAATGAATTGACCGGATTCGCCGATGCCGATTGGGCTAGCGATGCTTCTGATAGAAAATCCTTTACTGGATTTGTATTCAAATTTGCGTATGGTGCTATTTCCTGGGAATGCAGAAAACAATGCACAGTAGCAATTTCTTCAAGTGAAGCTGAGTACATGGCATTGAGAGATTCTACCAAGGAAGCAATTCATCCGAAGAATTTGATGTCTGAGATGTTAGGAGTTCCCAGACCAGTGAAATTGTTCAACGATAACCAGAGTGCGCAGAAAATTGCTGCGAACCCTGTTATGCACAGAAGAACAAAGCATATCGACGTTCGTTTTCATTTTATTAGGGAAAAAACTGATCGTGAAGAGATTTTGTTGGAATATCCCCATACATCTGGAATGATACCTAGCAGGTATTTGTACTGAGCCTCTCTCGAAACCAAAGCATGAATTTTGTGTTAGGGGTTTGGGTCTTTCACAAGTAATTTACCTATTGCCTTACGGGGGAGTGTTGAAATATATAATACAATAGTTGTAAGTTCCTTAAGATATATTACCTCACCCTGTACATGAAAAACAATAGTCGATAGTTGTCATAATAAATTTGAGATTGTCATCGGTTTTTTATCTTTCATCTGCAAATATTGAAATATAAGTTATTTTTCCATTGCCTGAAATCCGATAATTCGTGAGTTTAATTTCCACAGCTGCTCGTAATTGGCAACCTGTTGAGTTATTGAGCAGGCCACCTTCGTATTCGTTGGCAGAATCTCCATCGGTGTCCAAATTGGCTTCAGGAGGTTACATAAATATTATATATATAAAATGGAAGAACTTTATTGGACATAGCCCTCAAAGAGATTTGTTAACCGTAGACACGTGTTTTGGGCTTTCGGCCCTCATCAGTACGGTGAATAAGTGCAAGGATAACAACACTTGGTAGTAAACGACAAATCAACGGAGTCAACAAACAGAAAGCCAGACGCACATTTGTGGTTTCGGTTAGAAGACCCTGTATACCAGGTCAACAACCAACGTCACCACGGAGGCAGCTATAGCTACCTGCGTGACATCCAGGATTATCAAAATGAAAGGGAGGAATATCGAGGGGACTGTTAAAAACAAAATGGAAGAAATGTAATGGACATAGCCCTAAAAGAGAAGTGTTAACCGTAGACACGTGTTTCGGGCTTTCGGCCCTCATCGTTGATTCGTCATTTACTACCAAGTGTTGTTCATCCTTGCACTTCTTCACCGTACTGATGAGGACCGAAAGCTCGAAACACATGTCTACGGTTAACACTTCTCTTTGAGGGCTATGTCCATTGAAGTTCTTTCATTTTGTTTTCAACAGTCCCCTCGATATTCCTCCCTTTCATCTTTATTGTATCTATTTGATTTGCCATATCATCATCTCCGTATGCTATATCTAAAGCCTCGTGTAGTGAAAACTCACGTCTGAAAAAGAATAAAAACCTAATAACAAAAGCGCCCAGTGATACCGTACGGTATCATCGTAATTTACGGCCATCTTGTAAAGCCAAATTTAGTGAATATTGAAATATCAGCTCCACATATTATTTTCCACTGTATTCAGTTACCATATTGATACTTGTACTTGAGAAATAGTTCATGGTATTTTAGAAAAATACTCACACGATATTGATGTCCATGCTTTTTTTATTTACGCAAATCCAGAAAACAGGTGATTTTGAACTCAACGACCAACAACTACTCTTCAAAACGGTTGAAGCGTAACTGTTATGTACCGGGAAGCGAAGCCGGTGGGTGATATTGTTGTCCCTCCACTAACAGTAATATGTCGGACATCTTAGAAACCCCTAATTTAGCAATACCAAGCGGCATCACTGGCCGTTAATGGGTTGAAAATCTCCGACCACAAAACCCCCACATACCAATTTTGAATAGAATTGGACCATAATTAAAACATTCGGTCGCCATTTAGAATCTCCGACCGCGAAATCCCCTACTCACCAATTTTGATCAGAATCGGGCCATAATCACAGAGTTCGTCCGCCATCTTGGAACCGCCATTTATATTTTAATAATTTTGGCAAAAAATTCATAATCTTCGATCTCGAAAACCCCCAAATAGAAATCTTGAATCGAATCGAACCATAAACGCCGCCATATTGGAGCGGCCATTTTTTTTTTCGAAAAAAAACCACAGGAACTATTAACACCCGCCAAATTTCACGTTTATCGGAACTTGTAAGATTTGATTACACACATCGGGACAGGTGGAACTAAATAAAAGTTTGTAAAAATATTCAGCCATTTTTAACAGCAGAACTTTCAGATAATCCGAATCAGATTCAATTAATCGTTAATTTTCCACGTTGATATCTATGGAAATATAATCATAATACTAATTTTTATATTCCCATACATCTTAGGAGCTTCCATATACTCGTATATTGCATTTCAATTTTTGAAGGAAGCACCATTTGTAGTGAACATGATATTTTTTTATTTCAATGACGCAAAAGTTTCAGAGAATTTTTATTGATAACTTAGAGTCAACAATAATCTAACAGGTCAAGAGATATTCATGAACGATGAGATAAACCAGTAGAAGTTTCGGTTCCTTTACAACAACACCAACAAATTTCAACTCTCTAGCTAATGGTTCCATATATATTTTCTATAAAGTAAACTTCAACAGTTTCCGTTTTGGGCTGATCATATATAACGATCATAATGTTTTTAACTGTAGAAATAATCATTTTACCTATTTCATTTTTAATGATTCCTGTGATTCATCACTTCCTGAATAGGAATTCGAAATATCTTGAAAATATACCTGGACCGAAGCCCAATATATTTTTTGGTAATTTGATCGATTTCATTGGACCTAGAGATGGTAAGTTTTTATAGTTGCTGGTATTCTCTATTCTCTAGCTAGATTTGTAGATAGTTTTATCTTTCGTACCCTGATCTTTTTCCAAAGTTGTGATATATTATTTTTGTCTGCTCAGCTAAGGTTAAGTGGCGACCTTAAATTCAAGTCAAATTTTAATTGGTACTTGATGGTTGTATAGGAGAATCGAAAGTGATGATTAAATAACGCGTTCCCATGCAATAACTGTTTGGGACCCAAATCCATATCGCATTTTCGAAAAACAATCCATCCCTCAAACTCTTCCAAATATTATTTTGCGTTTTGTTTCGATTTTAATTTTTGTCCTTAGAAACAATTATTTTTCAGGTAGATGACGGATGAATGAATGGATTTTTTCGTGAAAGTTTCCATTACAAATTCGTATTCAGCAACCAATTTTGTTGATTTTAGAGGTGGCAAGAAACAGCAATTTTAACGAAAAATCAGCTAACTATCTTAGAAGCTACTTTCTTTGAATTCAATTTGGGAACAATTGATGAAATTTCACATTTCACCTGAAAATTTTAAAGTGGGAAAAGGATACAATATAATCTGACCATTCAAATCGATAGTGAAACAAAAGAACTCTCAAGTATCTGAACGATGTAAAGTGATAAATTATTTCAGTCGGATATTCCACATCTGATCTTATACATCTGTTCATATTATCAACAACTAAACTAATTGCAAAATATGGAATACTAAAAATTTCCTAGAAATCGATTAATAAATTGTACTAGTCGTAAGCTCATATATTTAGATAAGTATCAAAAAATGTACATGTATATCTGTACAAAAAATACTTCAAAATCTACGAACCGAAATCAGATTGTTAAGTTCAAAAAAGACGTGAATGAACGAAATAAAAACCTTTTGTCTCATACTAGCTCTAACTAATGTAAGTAATAATTGTTCGACAAAAGCAATGTGTGGTGAGCGTAAATGATTATGAATACGGTATAATATAATTTTTGGAGTAATTTAATGATCTTCGTTGATTGTTTGTTTGGCGCCGACTCAAAATTAGTTACTTACATTAGTTTAGGAGCTTAGTTATTAAGACTACGAATGTTTATTTTATTTTTTGCTTTTCAATTCCGTTTACGTCGGTTTCATTTTTTGTTACAAAAAATACTTTTACATTTTTCGTGGCTGAAATCTACTGATTACTACCTATTTAATTTTTGATAACTTCCAAAATATTTACTTACCCACGTTACTCCAACTATTAACAGTTGAATAATATGATTATCTACTTCAATTATTCAGGCCCGGTATTTTCTCTTCCGGTTATAATAGGAATGAATCAACCAATTGTTAGAATGTGCTTTTAATTAGCAATAAACGTTGGACAAAAGCATATTCTAACCGTTGGTTAATTCATTCCTAGTATAACTGCAGGTGAAAATACCGGGCCTTATTGTTATATAATAAAAATTATTTTTGGTAGTTCTGGTTAGTTTATTTCATCACTTTGTATATCATTCTATCCTTTCATAGAATGTAATTATTGTGACGGATGTAGAAGAACAAAAATAATGACAACATAATCTGTCAATGTCAACTACATATGTGTGCCAATGTTCACAAGTGAAAAATCAATCATCCCTATTTTTCTACCCATATGGGTGGATAATTTCATCCCAGATTCAAATATGATCAATTATGAGGTATACACTATCTAAAAAAGAATAATCCAAATCGGACAACCCAGTACAAAGTTATTATTAAAAGATAGGAAACAAATTGTCACGTTGCAGTTCAAAAACGAAGGCCAAATCAAAACCATACGTTCGAGTAGTAGGGAAGTCGAATTATTTAAGATATCTATTCATCAATTTACGAACTGTACTAGAAGTGAAACAGATGTTGAATGTATACCACGCTCAAGTTGAATCGAGACTCAGATATGGCATTTGCCTGTGGGGCAATGCACCAAGTCCGAAATATATCTTTATTGGACAAAAACGAATCTTGAGATGTATCGCAAGAATTTCTGACAGAGAATCGTGTAGAACACTTTTCAAAACATGTTGTATCTTGACACTTCCATGCCTCTTCATTTTCGAAACCTGTGTCCATGTTTTCAAAAATAAGGGAATTTTTATACGCAATTCTAATATTCATGGTTATGAAACAAAGAACAAGCACCATTTTCATGTGAATTTAGCTCGAAAAAAAAAATTCATGTGCTCCTATTCATATTGGACTCAAAATATTCAACAATCTTCCGGAAGAACTGAAGGGTATTAACATATTTTCTTTATTCAAACATGAGTTGAAGAATTTTTTATTGAAAGAACGTTTTTATAGTAAAAGTGATTTTATACAAAATTAGACTTTGTGATAATTATGTTTGACGAAAGTGTTTGTTTTTAAATATTTTTTATTATTCTATTGTTGGTTTCTGTATATACTATGCATGTCATTTTTTTATATATACATTCTTCTTGTTTTCAAGTGTAATTTTTTATTTAGATATACTAATGTAATTGTATTAACTAAATGACAATTCCAATACATGTAAACTATGTCGAAAAAAATGGAAATGAATATTGATTGATTGAATGATTGAAAATATATTACCTCAGAACATTCACCCTCACAACCCTTCGAAACACAAAACAGCATTTTCACAGAGTATGACTTGCTCCGCAGCGGCCGAAGGCTGCTGAAAATTTCTTTGAACCTGGATTTTCGGTGTACCTTTTTCCAAAAAATCTCTTATTTGTTCAACGAAAGTATTTTCCGTAAATTTCAATTGTTTTAATTATGATCAAATTGCAGATTTTTCTCATAAGCGAATAGCAGGAAGGGATAAAGCTTTATTTGACTTGAAATTTTTACATATGGTAACGCAAAACATCGCGAGGTGACCTCCTACTGCCTCTTCACAGGGACATTTCCCCATTTTATCCTTGAAATACAGAATTAAATATCTGGACAAATGCACACTTAGCAGTTCCAACGGATCTCGAACCTACTAATTGTGGCTGGATACATCAACAAGCCATGTATGAATTTAAATGATCTGATGGCTCACAGTTACCGTCAACAGTTGAAGATGTTATACTAAATAAGGAGGAATCTGAAGGTAAAGTATCACATAATACATTACTTTTGTTTTTATAAAAATGTTAATTTAAGTTTCTGATGATGAAACATATATTAATTATTCCAGTGACGAGGATGAAGATAAACAGTCAGATTATTAATGTTGATAAAAATCAGATTTCTCAATTAATAAATGAAAAAAAGGTTAACACAAGATTGTAATCAATGTATTTATTTTTTGTTATTTATACTTGTCCTCCGATTTGTCTACTCGTAATTGAATCATAATTCATACTACACTACATAAAAAAGTAATACCGCTTCAGCGATATTATCATTTTGTATATACTTAGCCATCTTTTTGCTCTCTAGCAAATTATGTACAGCTCTCTCAAGCCGTAGATAATATAAAAACGAAATCGCCAGTACTCACATTGTCATTAAATTTTGAACAATGTTCTTACAACATTTAATCCCCGACCTAGACTTCTATAACCACACAAAATTTCAGAACTACACTAAAAGATTTTATTTTTATTAAAAATTAACGCGTTTGACCAAATTTGAATTCAATTCAAATTATATATCAAATTTATTTATTATCTACTCAATACGGTAAATCTTGTAATTTAATTTATTCCAAGGGAAAAGACCTTGTGAAAAGGTAGTAGGGTCGCCTCGCGATGTTTTGCGATACCCTATGTGAAAATAGAGCTTTGTATCCCTTTCTGCTATTCGCTTATTAGAATGATCTGTAATTTGATCATGGTAGAACAATTGAAATTTACGGATAATACATTCGTTCTAGAGGATTTGTGGTTGATTCGAGTGTAATAGAAAATAGAAATAAAATAAAAGTTGCGTGACCCAGCTCGGGATCGATCCCAGGTCCTTGCACTTCGAAAGCCGAGAGTTCATCCAACTGGGCTACCAGGCCTTGTTGAATGAAAAGGTGTTTGGAGTTATCTGACCGCCCGCCCCCGCTTTCAGCATCGGGACTGACTTTTGCCTACAGAGCTATACACTTGTCAGCTAGTAAGGAAGGTTTCTATGTAAAAGTTTTCCTTGTACCTTATCATTTACAACTTACGTAGCCAGCTCTCAGACTATAAGGAGTACCAGAACTTGGGTTCAGAAGAGTGACTAGCAAACATCTAGCAACATGCAACATTTGGTTATATTGGAAGTTCTATCTTGGTAACCACAATTTTTCTGTTACTATGGTTACAAAACATAAGGATATATAGCAGTTTTGGTGAAATTGCTAAGAGACTTTCCAGTAATCTCTTTTGTGGAAATTTTTCGGCTTGAAATGCAAACCGACGAGTATATTTTGGATGAATCGAGAAAATATTGAAAAAAAAATCACTTCACTCATTTTAATTCCATTCGCTTCATAAAATTATATACGAACTGGAATAAATATATTTATTGATTAATAATACATGTATCGGAAACCGTAAGACATGATTTCAAAGACATTTCCTTCAGTTGAAAATTTCAATAGTATGGTGGATATTGGTTATGAGTTCGAAAGTATGAAACACGAGTAGGAGGTTAATATAATAGAATATATTCATATCACAACTTTGCTTTGAACTACCCGATTCTTTTTTTCATTGAAATACACACTCCATTTTTGGATACCAAAATGACTTCGGATGCAAGCCTTAGTGGATGTGCTGGTGTAGCCGGAAATAGTTCAAAATTCCGCAGTACTTTGGATATCGTGCTCTTCATTTCCAGCATGGCAAACTTTTGACCTGTGGAAAGAATATTATAATTTGAGCAATCAAACTATCGCAGAAGGAATGTACACAGGGTGTTGGAGTAATTTTTATCAGGATGCAGAATTCGTAGAGTTGTGTTCTTTCTCAAAAAACTTACTAAATAAATTTAGCAAAATAACTGAGATACATTGATTGTAAATTTCAAAAAAACGAATACGGTCTTGGTTTCTGATTTTTTTTGTTGCGTTGAATCTAAAGCCTATTTCATATGGAACTTTCTTGCTTTCGAGCGTGCGGCGTACTGCTTTTAACCTCAGACGCAAACAGAAGGGTGTTATAAATTTAACGTCTGTATCTGTGTATGTGTGTATCTGTCTGTGGCATCGTAGCTCCCAAACGAGTGAACCGATTTTTTTTGTTTTTGTTTTAAAGGTGACTTGATCGAGAGTGTTCTTAGCTATGAATCAAGAAAATCTGTTCAGCCGTTTGGAGGTCATCAGCTCTTTTCTAGTTGATGAAGGAATGTGAGCAACTTCCACAAGACAGATAATAATAATAATATGTCTCTATTCATTATTTGCTCATAAACCTTACAATAGTAATTCGCTCATTAACATTACAATAATGATGAAAGGGCGGGGTTCAGCTATAAAGCTGCTTTTCAACCCTACCGAAAGAATATGCACATACACACAAACTAAATATAAACTCCATTAACCTTCGAACAGCTTCCATACTGAGCTGTAGCAAGTATCATAGATGACTTCATGATACAAATAAAAACACATACACACAAACTAAATATAAACTACATTAACCTTCGAACAGCTTCCATACTAAGCTGTAGCAAGTATAATACAAATAAAAACAAAAACTTATAAGTATATGTATATCATGACCAAGTAGACTATCGAGCTGTCGTGCATTGTTATTGCTGCCTTGCCAGAAACAAGGCTTTCAACCGTTTTTTGAAATTTTTTACTGAAAATTCCTTGATTTCTACCGGTACAGTATTGTAAAGTTTAGCCGCGTTATCGGAAAAACTTCGGGTAAAGGTCGTCTTAGTATGTCTAGGGATTAATAGCATATACTTGTTTCGTGGGGAATTTTTGAGAGATAGCGGAACTGGTTTCTTGCGTAGATACGGCGGGCTAGCAGAATTCGAAATTTTGTGAGTTAGTGTAAGCGAGTGCATTTTCCTCAAATTATTCAATTTCAGCCATTCCGAATCTTCAAACGATGCACTGATGTGATCATACTTACGGATACAGTAATAAAATCTAGTACAGCTGTTTTGAATTCTTTGTAGTCGCAATGCCTCTCGTTGTAGGAGGGCAGGACCATAAATACTGTCACAGTAAACCAATCTGGAGAAGATGAGGGACTCGCAGAGACTCAACTTCATGCTTCTCGATAATAAATCACTACTAGGGTAGAGTTGTCTCAAAACATTGAACGATGTTTTATATGAATGGTTCACATGCTTAGTGTACCTTAAATCTGTGTCAAGCCAGAGACCCAAATTCTTAGCTTCATTCACAAAGGATATGACGTCATTGTTGATTCGAATGGAGAGAGGAAGACACACGTCATTTCTCTTTATTTTGGGTCCAAAAAGCATAACTTGTGATTTCTTTGGATTAAGATTCAAGTTGTGCTTACAAGACACATCGAACAGAGATTTTAGGTTATTATTGATGTCAGACTCGGCGAGTTCAGACTCATGGTGAGTGAAAGAGCTATAAAGTTGAGTGTCATCGGCATAATGATGTATGTTGCCCCACCTGCTGGATTCATATAAGTCACAAATGTAAAGTCTAAAAAGTAGTGATCCCAAGTTAGAGCCTTGTGGTACGCCAGAAGGTTTCGCAAGGGAATTTGATTCCTTTCCATCTAGAAATACACTCTGTGTCCGATTAGATAAATAACTGTTTAATAGCAAAATAATTGTGTCTGAGAAGTCGAAGAACCGGAGTTTCTTGCATAATACCAATGGGTCGAATGTATCGGAGGCCTTGCTATAATCAAGAAGAATAAGACAGGTGGAGTTTCCTTCGTCCCAGGATTTGAGTATGTCATCTGTTATCAAGCTCAAAGCTGTAGTAGTGCTATATTGTGCGCGGAAACCCGATTGGACATCCGTTATCAAATTTTTTTCATCAACGAATTTCGTCATCTGTTCTTTAAGCGACATTTCGAAATTTGGTATGTTTTTACTTCAATGATTTTGCAAGAACGTGGTAACCTTGACCTAACGCTGAAGCATCACCTGGAATCTGCTAGAAGTTTTTTTGTGTCATGGGTTTTTAAAATTTAAGTTCTAGCTTATCCGATCAGCCAATGAATGACATACAGAATCAGAGCTGTCCCAAACCACTATGCTTAGTGCCCGTGAAAACACCCGAAGCACTCGTTAGCACTGTGCTCCCAAGCACTTTTTTGAACCACTGCTTAGTGCTTAGAGCATTTTACGAAAAGGCTTAGTGCTTAGTAATCCCAAAAACTGCTTCCGAGCACCTCAGTGCTCCAGAGCACTTTTCGGGATAACCAAGCACTAAGCCTTCCCTCACCTATGAATCTATAAATGTTGTCGAAACATAAAAACGTGGCTGGTGGCATACCAATAACTACTTATATTATGCTTATTCGAGAGATGGCAGTATTGATATGAGCATAGTTTTTTATGTTGTGCGTTGAGGAGTGAGTTTAGACCAATAGCGATGACGCTTCGAGAGATTTGGATATGGTTGAACCGGAAATCTAAGAAGGTCGTAAATCACCTATCACTTGAATTATCAGCAGGCGGTGGATTCTACGCAGAAGTGTACCTGCCCTAGCCATTAGATTTTGTTTTATGGGCAGGTTTAATGATATTGGGTTAAAATAATTATTAAGAAAAATCGCTTGAATCCAATTGATAATTAGTCATTCATATATAATATATGATAATAATAATATATATATATATATATATATATAATATATATATATATAATATATATATATATATATATTATATAATATCTATATACATATATATATATAAAATTATATTATATTATATAATAATATGTGATACACCTAATTAATGTAGAATGTTAAACTGTATACTTTATAAAAAGTTCAGTTTCTCGATAAAAAGTATTTATAAACAAAATTACCCTCGGAGTTTCATTTTCACTGTCGTCATCCAAATTGATAATACACTTTTCTTTGGGAATTTTTTCTATATCCATATATGACTTTTCCAGCTTTTTAATATGGGAAACACACTTGGCCCAGCTGCTATCAGGAATGTTTGCAGTTTCTGTTTGAATAAGAGCTACCACAGTTAAACTTAAAGTTGGAGAAGTATTATTTCTTCGAACTGCTGACTTAAGCTGATGCCATATATGTTCAATTGGGTTAAACATACAGTGATAAGGAGGAAGTCTGAGCACCGTATGTCTCAAGCTTTCAGCCAATGAATCATAAAAATATTTCTTTTTTATCGAATAACTGCGTAAAACTTCTAGTAACTGTTTTTTGTGTACTTTTCCTCATAGAACATATCATTATTCATTATATATTCTTGACTAGTGGCCTGGGTGTCATTTGAAAATGGTGCTTCATCTAATCTTCGACTAAGGTATCCATGACGATAATACTGTTAGGTGGAATATTTGGTATGAGTTTATTTTGGAACCAGTCTTCAAATAATTCGGCTGTAGTATCATCATGATAATCGACTAAAGAGTCCTTGATATTCTTTGCCGACAACGCATTTGGTATAAAACCATTTCCGGTTCTTGCGTGAATTATCGTAATACGTTTTCCTCTATCAGAAGGCGCATTAGTTTGGCACAAGTCAGATGAGTCTACCCAACTTTTGTTTGGAATATCGTGTGTATCGAACCAAGTTTCATCCAAATATACTACTGTTCCACTATATTTTCTAAATTCGTTTATTGCCAATAAATATTCAAATCTCCATTTCTTAAGGCGCACAGATTCCATTAAGATTTTTCTGCTTTTAGTTAGTTTTTTAAATTGAAATCCGTTATGTGAAAGAGACTTCCTTAAAGTCTCTTTGCAACACTGGATACCAGTTTCATTCTTTTTAAGCCGTTGTATCAAAATATCTAATGTAGGCACAATTTGCTCTTTATACAAGGCATATATTGTTCTTCGAATTATATCTACATCACAGCCATCTAGTTTCCTTGAACCGCCAGAGTCTTTTCGTTTCTTTCTTTTTAAAACAGGGTTACTTATTATTTTAAACACTGTGGAATACGGTGTTTTTGTTAAAAAAGCACTTTCTTGCACAGCTTGATCCTTGGACATTCCACATGCCAGAAGGGAAGTATAAACATTTAATATCATTTGTTTCCCATGGGGAGGTAACAATGAAATTAGAAGCTGAGATAATTATAAAACGAACAATTCAATACATACTCGAAACTTTGTAATTGTCCATTACTCGACATATCTACCCTGACGTTCAATACATGTAGTTGTTCAGGATTTTATTTCTCTGGACACATTACGCAGCATATGTGGTTATTAATACATTATCGTATTACTTCTTCTGAATGGTCGATATTATGAAATGGCCAATGTTTATATAAACCTTACTTTTAAGGTACCCTCATAAAAAGATATCCAAGGGCGTCAAATCTGGGGATCTTGCAGGTCACGGGTTTTCTGAATATCGTCCTATCCATTTATGAGGAAAGTGTTCGTTAAGTCACGTTCTGACTTCAATGTATTGACCCTCCGCCTCGTTGGAAAAAAATATAATTTCTTCTTTGCGGCGGTAATCCATGAAAGAAATAAAAAAACTTATTTAAAAACTCTAACTGATTTCGAGAATTAAGGTTGCCCCTAAAAAAGTGAGGCCCAACGATCTGCATATCTAATATGCCGCACCAAACATTACTTTTGAAGGAAATTAACTTTTTGCCTCTATCGTCCAATTTAGGTTCTCATCAGCCCACCATCTACAGTTCTGGGAACTGACAGTACCGTTTGATGTAAAAGTCCCCCCATCGGTAAATAATTTTTTTGTAGGAACATTTTGGCATTCTTCAATCATGCCTTGAAACCAAAATGAAAACTCTGAGCGGGCATCGAAATCTCTATCGAGTAAGGTGTGGGTGAATTTTGGTTTGTATGCACTAAATTTATTATTCTTCAAAATTCTTATGGAATTTTCAGATATACCAGTTTGTTCCTGCCTTTCCCATAATGCCATCTATGGATAACAAAACATTAAAGCAACCTTCTTCATTAGTGACGAGATTACTATGTGGAATTTTGTAACGATTTTCTACCCTGCTGTAGCTTTAAATTTGTTTAAAATACGCAGCACAGTAGATCCATGGGTATTCTTATTTGGATATCTAGCATTGAATATATGTGCTACTCCTCTGGAACTATGAAAACGCTCGCCACATATTAAGACAAGCTCAACGTTTTCTTGCAAACTTAGCTCTTCTTGGAGCATCTCTTATTATTGTTAACGATAACAAAAAATTAAACCGACGAAATACGGAACTGAAAATTAAAAAATAAAATAAACCTTCTTAGTCTCAGTAACTAAGCTCATAAACTAATGTGGGTAACCAATTTTGAGTCGGCGCCAAACAAACAAGCAAATTAATTAGGTAAGACGTAAAATGATGGCATCGAGTTGGGCGGTGACATTCTGATAACTTTTTTGGAGTAATTTAATTGTTGATTGTTTGTTTGGCGCCGACTCAGAATTAGTTACTTACATTAGTTTAGGAGCTTAGTTATTGAGACTAAGAAGGTTTATTTTATTTTTTACATTTCAGTTCCGTATTTCGTCGGTTTAATTTTTTGTTAAAAAGTTTGTATTTTTCAATTTTTTGTGGCTGAAATTTACTAATTACTTACTGCTTGTTTTTTGATTACTTCCAAAATACTTACTTACCCACCTTACTTCAACTATTACCAGTTAAATAATATGATTATCTACTTTTACTATTTGTTGTATTATAAATTATTTTTGTTGTTCTGGTTAGTTTATTTCATTACTTTGTATATCATTTCATCCTCTCACAGAATATAATGATTGTGATAATGACACTAGCGATCTGTCATTGTCAACTACATATGTGTGTCATTGTTCACAAGTGAAAAATCAATTATCCCCTATTTTTCTACCCGTAAGGGTGGATAATTCCATTCGAAATCCAAATATGATCAACTATGAGGTATACCCTATCTGATGAAAGGAAAATCATCCAAATCGAAGATGCCAGTACAAAGTTATGCCTGATAGAATCGGTTAACGGACCAGAATTCAGAGGGTGAGTGACCAATATCCTTCATTTTGCTACCTTTGGGGGTGGATTTTATCTTTCAAATTCGAATGGGACCAACTTCGAAGTACACCCTATCCACTGAAGGAAGAATTATTGGAATCGGACGCCTCAGTGAAAAGTTATGCGTGATCATACAAAAAAAATGATAAAAAAAAATATACACGTCGAATAGAGAACCTCCTCCTTTTTGGTTTCGTCGGTTAAAAATAACTTTCACAATGAAAAAACTACAAAAACGACGATAAAAATACCTAGATAAATAATGGCACTACTAAATCGTTGGACAACTTTCAATTACATATTAGCATCATTAGTCAATTGTTTTTATGGCCTCTCTGACCATGAGGACGCACGCACGCACGCATCAACAATGATAACATTGCAGTTATGTATGATTCCAACAATTTCCCAAAAATTAATTTATTTTTTGTTCGAATAAAAAATTCATATTAAAATCGTGTAGATACAAGGACCTTTATTAATAATAACCAGTATCGGGATCATAATGTCCTGGAGATATTTCAGTGACCTCATTTGTCTATTTATTTCTGATATAAATGAATGAAGTAGTTGAAGTGTTAGGTATTATCTTTTCAATGAAAGTTTTCCACCTCTGTTTTGTAGCCAATCAAATGCAAACGTTACCATAGCAACGAAAAAGTTACCGGAAATTTTTCACTCATTAGGGTACAAGTCAAAGTACCATTTCTAAACATCAAAACGTAAAATTTTGTAATGAAAAAAATAAATCGATACAATAAGTGATAATATTATTGATTGAGGATTCCTTAGAGTAATCGTTTTTATTTGAAGTAGAATTGCCAAAACTATCTCGCTTAGTTGAGATATTCTCTCATCAATACTAGTAAGATTATGTCAATGCATTACCTGGAATTGTCAACCAATTTGTTGATCTGAGCTAACGAAAATTTTCAAGACATGCCAAATACAATTTTTTAATCGAATTTTAGATCATAATATATTTCCGTAGAATCGGAAGGTATCAAAAAAACAATAGTTTATAATTTATTCAACCGTCCATTGAAAGAAATAGTAAGCACATGGACTAGTTCCATATTTTTTTTTGGTCGTATCAGTTGGAAATTATTGTAACTCAAAAAATTAACACCTACACGTCTTTTTTTTTAAGATTCATAACTTTTTTGAGCGTACTTCTAGCACATTTTTCAGTAGAAAAATCAATTCCTCTATCATATCTTCGTAAAAAGCTACCCTCGTTACAAGTCGCTATAAGCAACCGTTTTCTAGATAATTGGACTTGCAAATTCCAAGTCGATTATTTGATAATCGATGCGTGTTGGAGTTATTACCATCATTTTGCATTTTTCACAAGAATGAAATGAATTTGACGTTTAAGTAAGTAGTTTTGGTAATTACATATTATGTGGCAGATAAACGTTTTGTTGTTTTGTTGATGTTTCTGTAAGTTTTAAAACACTAATTTTGAAAAATGGATCATTTTAACAATAATGCTCATTTAGCCGATATGCATTTCGTTTATGGCCTTGCGGATGGCAATGCGCGCGTTGCAAGACTTATTTACCAAGAGCGATTTCCTGATCGAGTACTGCCTTTCAGCTCCAACATTTACCAGTCTCCACCGTCGTTTGGCAGAAACAGGTAGCTTTAAGAGGACAGCTGATATTATTGGAAGACCACGAGCAGTCCAAACCCCATAATTGGAAGAAGCTGTTTTGAACGCTCTCGATGAGAATCCAGAAACGAGTACAAGAATAATTGCTGAAGCTCTCAATTCTACTCAGTCCACAGTTTGTAGAATTATCCAAAATCAACAATTTTATTTATACCATATTCAAAGGGTACAAGCTTTTTTGCCACGAGACTTTCCCCAACGCATTACTATGTGTCAGTGGTTTTTGAGAAAATTGGCTGCAAATCCTCAATTTCTAAGATATGTACTCTTCACGAACGAGGCAAACTTCTTCCGAAGTGCTATCACAAACTTTCATAACAACCATGTTCGGGCTCTGGAAATTCCGCACGCAGTTAGTGAAAGACAGTATCAGTATCAATTTTCTGTAAATGTATGGGCGGCAATAATTGATAATTACTTGATAGGTCCTTTCTTTCTTCCGTTCCGACTGAATGGCGCAACTTACAGAGATTTTTAAGAAAATGAATTGCCGGGACTACTTCAGAATATACCTTCAGAAATTCGTATCCACATGTGGTTCATGCATGATGGGGCTCCGAGCCATTTTAGCGTTGTAGCCAGGGAATTCCTTAACACTGTCTATCCAAATCGATGGATCGGTAGGGGTTTAGAAGAACTTAACCAAGCGTGGGCACCGAGGTCCCCAGATCTAAACCCACTAGATTTTCATTTTTGGGGACATTTGAAGTCACTAGTTTATAAAAATCCAGTAGCGAACGAGGAAGATCTAAGAAACCGAATAGTAGACGCCTGTGAAACAATAAGAAACACACCAATAATTTTTGAGCGGGTACGAGATTCAATGACTAGAAGACTGAATGCCTGCTTCGCTGAAGGTGGACACTTTGAACAATTTATTCGAATAAAATTTAGTTTCGTTTATTTTATTTTATTCTACATGTTGATATTTCTTGCAAATTTTATTAAAACAAATACAGATTTTGCACCCCTGATACAAAAATAACTATTTTAAACGAGTAAAAAATGAATAGAATAGGTGGCGTTCCCTACAAAAAACCAAAACTACTCACTCAAACGTCAAATTCATTTCCTAAGCACTCTTGTAAAAATGCAAAATAATGGTAATAACTTCAACAGGCATCGATTATCAAATAATCGACTTGAAATTTTCAAGTCCAAATATCTAGAAAACGGTTGCTTATAGCGACTTGTAACAGAGGTAACTTTTTTACGTAGGTATGATAGAGGAATTGATTTTTCTACTGAAAAATATGCTAGAAGTACGCCCGAAAGAGTTATGAATTTTCAAAAAAGATAAAAACGTGTAGGTGGCGCCCCCTACGAGTTAGAGCAATAATAACATCGGGTTCAAATTTGACACCTCAAAAAACCTCTCAGTATTTCGGAAGTTATTTAAAAAAAAACGAATATAAAAATAAAACTTTAACACACTGTATCTTGGAAACAAAGCGTTTCCGGACATATATTTATTTCGACAATTCATATTAGAATATTGTGAGGAATCACCTCCTGAAGTTTGTCGAAGTACTTTTGAATCAGCCTGTATGAGTAAAAATACAGTGTGTCTCACTTCTCATGGAAACACCCCCGTATCTTCCGTAATTATTGAAGTATAATTCTGAAATTCCCACGATCGTTAGATAAACCAAAATTGAGTCAAACCTCTTCTGGGGTTAACCTGAGTGACATACACTGCGCGCCGGAGGCGACGGATATTTAGACTCATCGTCGATATATCTAACAATCGAGAAAATTTCAGAATTCCACTCCAATTATTACGGAAGATACGGGGGCGTTTCAATGAGAAGAGGGACAAACTCGGATTTTTCAGAACTGAAAATTTTTCAGTGAAATATGAATTATTACTGGAATTGATGTCCTGATCACGAATCCGTAAGAATTTTGAGCCTATCTTGCCCCCTAATATCATTTTACGCAAAAATCGGTATATCCATTGCCCCTGGCGCGTGTTGTATGTCACTCAGGTTAACTCCAGGAGAGATTCAGACTCATCCTCGGTATATCTAACGATCGTGAGAATTTCAGAATTCTACTCCAATAATTACAGAAGATACGAGGGTGTTTTCATGATAAATGAGACACAATGTATATGTAGGTTGAACAGAAGTTATTTTCCGAACACAATTAAGAACACATTCCAACCTACCTATACAATTCCTCGGACCTGCACTGAACGGCACGTATATATAAGGATTTTTTCCATCAGTGCTTTCGAATCTTTCTGGGATGAATTTCAAAGGCTCTGGAAAATACTTGGGATCTCTTTGGCTTGCAAATGGTAACAATACAACAGTCAACCCTTTTTGATAAATCGTTCCTCCTGAAAAAAAGGTAATGATCCCTCTTATCTCATATATACAGGGTGTAATGGAACTTCTCGCACAACCTATTACAGTTGATAGTACATCTAAAATAAAAATATTTTTCCTAAAATATATGGTGGAAGGGACTTGTGTGTACTTTTTTGTAAAAAGTTGTTTTTTTCCGAAAATAATTTTTATTAAATCAACTTCTAAAGTGCGTGTCTTCTTCGATTAGGCATTCCAATAAGAATTAATTGGAGAACGTCGAATCTAGAGACCTTGTTGGCCAGTTCTGTGTTCCTCATCTCATAATCCATTCATTCAGGAAGCATGTAACTGTAACCATATCCGTTGTAAGGCATTTTTCTGAAAGATCGGGTGGATTATCGCAATAAAAATGTAGAACAAATTGTCCATTCAAGTTTCCCTCGAAAAAGTATGGTTCTATAACCTATGAATCAATAATTCCCCCCTTACGAAAACCCATCATATTTTAATGATCGAAATGCAGGAAAATACAGTTTTGCGTCAATATAATAATGAAAATTGTGTCTGTTCACTGAGTAGTTGTTATGAGATATAGATTCATCGGAAGACAGAACGAATTAATGTTTTTTCCATGTAAGTCCATTTCATATAGTTCTTACAGAATCTCAATTGAAGTCAGGACGCTTGGATTGGTTTAAGATATGGGAGTTGGTTCTTTGCCCTGCAACATCGCGATATTTGCAGATCTATTGTGGAATTCCTTGTGTGTTTTGGAAAGAACTGTGAAGCTTGATCTTCCTTTTAACCCCCCACAGATTTGAGAGCGGTTCGTATAGCCTATTGCCTTTGATTTCTTTTCTCTATACGGACCTACATAATAATAATGAGTTTATTCATCAGTAATACTAATCAAAATATACAAAAGTAATATAAATATATTCAAGAACAAACCAGTAATCGATAAGTGAATAAAATATTAAGGTATAACTTAGTACAATACAATTAGATAAGATAGTAGATAGTAGAGTTAATTGGTATTGTTACAAAGATAGAATGATAAGATACAGATATAAATATACAAATTGATAAAATATTGGAGCAGGGTTATAAAATATAAATAGAATAAAAATAAAATAAAATATTGGAATAGGGTTATAAACCGAAATAAAATATGTATACTACAAGTAGCTGTGTTTAGAGCAATTAATTAATATTCTTTTAATATATATCAAAGGGTATCTACTTTCATTTCTTTTATGTGTAGTTGTTTTTTGAATATGTGTGGATTCGATATATTTTCAATTGTTTCCGGTAGGCAATTGAACAATTTTGGAGAAGCTAGTTTTCATAAGAGTTTTTGTTATTTGCGGTATTGTATAGTTATTCTTGTGTCTATTGTTATAGTTACATCTTGGCAAGCTTGGTGTTTTTTTGTTGTAAAGTACTTCATGTTCACATTGAATGTGTAAATTTGTTTTAGATCAAATACAGTTGACTCTTAAAAGAGTAGGTCAGTTGGATATCTTGTGCTTTTGCCTGGTATAATTTTAAGGAATCTTCATTATTCAAGGACTTCAAAGAGATCTGAGAGGTGAGATTTCAGTGCGCCTCCCCACGCCAATATGCCGTATCGAAGGTGAATTTCAACGAGTGCATAATACAGTGTGAACATTTGTTGGATTGGTAGTATTTTCTTCATGTATCTCATTTTGAACAGAACACATTGTAATTTTTTCGTGATATGGGTAATGTGTACATTCCATTCCATGTAACAGTGTATTATGACTCCTAGATATTTTACGTTACTATCAGCTGAAATTGTAAGTGTCTTTTTTCCATCGGGGATTTATAGCTGCGTGAAATGAGGGAGATTCGTTCTATTACAACTAAAGGGTAGGAAATGGTTTTTTTTTCAATATACAGTGAGTAATCTGTTTCCGAACCATTTCTTGATGAGAAGAGAGTCCGTTTCTACCGTTTGCTTTATCTCTGCCCAGGTTTCTGCTTCGTAGAATACTGCAGTGTCATCTGCGAAACCAATGATGTCTCCTTTTGTTTCTGTAGTGAGTAAACCATTTAAATAGATATTTAATAGTAGGGGTCCAAGGACAGTACCTTGGGGCACTCCATATTGCCCTACTAACGGTTCACTGATTACATTGCTCATTCTGACTGTTTGGTGTCTAATGGTAATGTAACTTTTGAGTAAGTCTGAACAGCTACTTCTGATGCCAATGTCCTCTAATGACTGAAAGAGTAGTTCATGGCTGACGGTATCGAAAGCTTTCGATAAGTAAATGAATACACATAGCCATAGCTTGTTTCCATTCAGTGAGTTGTTAATTTTTTCAGTCAGGGTTAGGATGGCGTCTTGTGTGGACGTTCTTTCTCGAAAGCCATATTGTCTCTCAGAGATTATATTTCCTTTCAGAGATTATTATATATTTGGCCTTGTAAGGCAATCGCAGTGGCATAGCACATGCAAAGCAGTTCCTTCATCTGCCTGGTAGAATTTACATTGAGTTTATTTTGACAGACCTAGTGGGCTCTGCCTCTTGAGCCGATGATGCCCAGGACTGCTATCACTTTTGGAAGTGTCCTGCAATGAACTCCTTCGCTTGCCTCATTTTGGGGTGTGCTTTCGGAATTCCACAGGAGGGTTCGGGGCCTACTAAAGCCTGTGTCGATCCTTTCGAAGCTCTTGGAACTCCATTGTGGCCACCCAGTTTGCTCAACGTGATGGGGCAGTCTCACTGTCGGAGTAGATAGTTTTGTTATCGACTTTCTATCTCAGTTTTTCGATAGCTTATTTGCAGCAAATTCATAACCTGTGATTCTGAAAACCCCACGTCAAATTCTTGCGTTTTATATATTTAATATTATATCTGTATCGAAAAACATCCAGATACTAACTGTAACCTTTCAACTTATCCGCTATTAATTTTTTATTTAGAACACCATCAGAACGCCACGCCGACAATATTCGTGTGACAATTCACAAGTCAATTTGATGGGTGAATGTTAGTCAAATTCTGTTTTGTATTACCGACGGACTTATGAATTTAAATAAAAGCTTATGATAGTGGTACCGCATTTCATGGTGATTCAGTTTCTTTTAATTTAAGTGATGCTCAGCAGATCCTTTAGAAAAATTGAGTTATTCTACGTTTACATCTCTCCATTTTTAAGTATGCCTCTGCATTTGACAGGTTTTGGAAAACACAGTTCAGTTTTGAAATATACAGTATTCAATATTCCGAAAAAAATTTCAGTCCCCAGCTATTTCCGAAAGTTCAAGTCTCCAGCTCATCGGGAAGTTACTTTAAAATCTACTGCAAAATTTGTACCGAACAGACACGAAAGCGAGTTGATATAAACGTGGTAATATGTAAATGAAAAAAATTTATTGAATGCTCTGGTACTTTCCGACCTACTTTGTGTCAGTTTCGTTATATGGTGAAATATTGAAACTATTTTGTTGTCATGGTCAAATCGCTTCGTTTTATCAATATTCACTTCTTTTTGCTGGAAGATTGGTGAGTCATATACGCAAAAAATGGCTGCGTTGAATGATACCCACCCCATTCAAAATCTTCAGGGATCTTCCTCGCGATGAATGGCACTGATGGATATAGCCGCAGAGTCTCTTTTATCACTAAATCTAGATATTTCATCTCTTGCAAGTTGGTAAGAGTGGGTCTGGCATCCTCTAGTTTTCCAAATATTCTTCTCTGTTCTTCTATGGCCTTTTTCTGCAATTGAAAAGATTGAACATGAAGTAATATAATCGATTGAAATGGTCAAAATGGTCAATTTTGTGGCCCTTATTATTGATGATCTATACAGGGTGTTTCATAATTGGATACTGATCCCGAAGGGCGATAATCTTTGGACGATTTTAAGAAAAATTCTTCATATGAACATGGGTCCGCAACCGCTTTATTTCTGAGATACAGGATGTTGAAATTTAACAAAAAAATCAGTTCTTCCCCATTATCTCTGACACCGCTTTGGCTTTTTTTTTCAATTGCGGTACATGCAAAGTACGCATATAAATACATTTTTTCCGTGATAAAGGATTTCTTAATTTTCATCAGTGGTGTCCCTGTCAAATTTTCAATCAAAATAATGATACGCCACTGTCTTTTTCCCAAATGTATATTATTTTTGTAATTATCCTATCTTCTCATAAAAAAGGTTTTCCTGCCCTTTTTTCGTCCGGCGGACGGTTATTTAGAAAATAAAATATATTCATTTGCTTGTCCCTATTCGATTTTTTCTCTCAGACTCAATTTCACCATTGTGGTAACCACAGGATCTAGACAAGATTTTTATTATTTTATGGTAACTATAATTTAGTTTTTGTAATGAGTACGCATAAAAATACATTTTTTATTTTTAAAATCATAACTATTATGAACGAAAAATACCAAAATCAAATTAACTGTTCAAAATGTCCGCCTCCTGCAAGTATGCACGCTTCAGCCCTCCTTGTCATTGACTCGCCTACTCTTTGGAGAATTCCTGGAGTATTCCTTATTGCTTCACAGGAAACTATTACGCGGTTTCGCAATTCTTCCTCAGTTAGAATTGGTTGACTGTACACCAAAGTCTTAAGATGTCCCCGAACGAAATAATCAAGACTGCTTAAGTCTGAGGATCTAGCTGGCCATGACTCTGTTCCCCCACGACCTATTCAGCGATTATGAAAGTTTTGGCTTAAATATTCGCGTGCCAGAGCATTAAAATGAGCAGGTGCACCATCGTGCATAAAGCGCATGCGATTTCGCATTGATATAGGAACATCTTCCACAGAATTGGCAGATTATCTTCAAGAAATCGGCGATAATTATGTCCATTTGATCTGCTTGGTAAAAAAAAGGTCCAGTTAGGTAATCTCCAATAATTCAAGCCCAGACATTCAATGAGAACTGCTTCTGGTGATGGGATTCCACGATTGCATGCGTATTTTCCTCGGCCCAAAAATGATTATTATGAACATTTCTGATTCTGTTTTTAGTAATAACTAGCTTCGTCCGTGAATAAAATTTCCCTGTCAAATAAAGGATTTTCGGTAACTTTTTGGAGAAACCATTGGCAGAAATTCCCTCATAATGGAAAGTCTAGGAAGTCGAGCCTGAACCCGTTGACTGTGATAGGGATATAATAAATAATCATGATGAATCCTCCACACTGGGATATGGGCAATATTCAAATTATTGGCAACTTGCCTCGTAACTTGATTTTCGTCAACTGAATTTAAAACAGCTACCTCAATTGCTGGAGTTCTTGCAGTCCCATGTGCTCATTTCAAGTGATGATTTGGCTCAACACTTTCTGTTTCACATAGCCTTCTGTGGGTGCTTGGAATCGTTCGAGCATCAGGATCATTATATTTGGGAAGCGTTCTTGCTACTGGCGTCTGGCTTATATGCGTTCCCGTCAGCAAGCCCATACAAGTAATGCATGTCTGCTAATTCGGCATTTGTAAAATTTACCATGTTTTTTTTTAATTAACAAGTTTTTATAACGTAAATAATATCACGTATCTAGCTAAAGAAGTGTCAAAATTGTTCATGTTGAAAACAACGAAATGTGTTCTTAGCATACTAGATGTTTATAGCCCACAAGATAATTCTACTACCCTTCAACGGCTGATTTCGCATAGGGACAAGCAAATTAATGCATTTCATTTTCTAACTCAAAAACCATTCGCGGGACCAAAAAAAGATAGAGGACAATTACAAAAATGACATTCATTTGGGAAAAAGACAGTGGCGTATAGTATTTCTAATCCCAATTGGAACGACATAAAAAGTTTCGGGAAGGGATTCTCTTTGCACTTGCCGCATTGACATAGGCGTTCGAATATTATTTTTCAGAGGTATTTCTTCGGTTACTTATTCTTACAATCATAGCAATTGATCACCCCATGTAAAGGTAGACACATGTTATCTCAACTGGATTTTATTATTTGTTTCGAAAGGTCTCCAGAAAGCCATAATGATAAAATTATTTTCAATGGATAATTCCTAACCTCACGGCACGGCAGTGATTAAGGAATATCGTAAAGTCAGGATATTATGCAGCTGTAGATAACATATGTCCATTCCAGCTAGCCGAGCTTTCATTACTCAAATGTATTTGATAGCGCCTTTACTAATAATCTGGGCAACTGGATACACGCGCCAGATTTTTTGTATGATTGTACCAGGAACGCTTTGAAAGTAAAAACACTGGTAGTATATAAATTTCCCATTTGCCGGGTAGTGCATATGAACACTCCTCGTAGTGCTGTTATTTTATTGCCGTTCCAATTGGGATTAGAATAACTATATCATTATTTTGATATCAATAAATATTTCAAAAACTCATTCAGCAAGGAAGAAATTGCATAATGAAGAATCTGATAATATTAAAGATTCCGTACTCGAGCCAGTGGACCACAAAAATATAATAGATATACGCGATGAATAATCAATAATTCAATAAGACCACTGTACAATGGGGAAACGAAAAAAAAAAGTCCGAAAATAGAAAAAAAAGAGCGCGTTCAACGTGATAGAAGGGAAACTTATTTGGCCGTCTAAACCTCGATTTGTAAGTATATTTGTGAGTATATATACAGGGTGTGAACTAACCTCTTGCACACCCGTGAATGACGAGTGTATATTGCTATTTTATAACGAATTACAGTGGTTGAAAATAAAAATAAAACATGTTTTTTTCTTTGTAAAATTCGACAAAAAAGTTTGGGAAGCGTCGCTGGTCTAACCTCAGTTGTCATGATCAGTGCTGAAGTTAACGCAATTGCCTATGCAATAAACATTCAAATAAGCTGGAATGTTGAATTGATAGTGTGGTGAATGTACAAAAAGAGTAGATTGCTTGCGATAGATATTCAATTTCAAAGTGATGAAAACAAACGAATCTTGTTATTCCAAACTGGTAGATAAAGTCAGAACTAGTAGATGAGGTCAATACAGCTTCAAGACACTTATAGAATCGAAATTATCACAAGAACACACACAGAAGACAGAGTAGTGAATTGTTTACAAAATAGTATCGGTCAACATTGTGACCTAGTGTGATTGAGAATAACATGCAAACACTGTCACCATCTAGTGTTTCCAAGGTTCTCTGGTTCTTATAACTGAACTTCGAACTGTTTCATAGAATGGCAAATTTATAAAATTATATCGCGATATTACGCCTCCAAATTGACTTGTTAGATCTACAATTTTTTTTTTTAGAATTGCTTGATTCATTAGTGGTAAGTTTTGTCTTTGAAATGCAGTCGAAGAATTTTACATACCTACTACAGGTTTGTGTTTTGTGATTTGTTCATATTATCGAATTTGAAATAAAGAACATGGAATTATTTAATATCTATATACAATTATAAAGGATCCATTATATCATCGGCGAAGAATTAGATAACTTCTTAAATCCTGATAATCTAATCAGAAGTTTAATTCCTTGTATTAGTGGCACATAGTTATCTAATTCATCACCGATGATATGATGGATCCTAATTTCTTTGATTCCATGTTTCTTATTTCAGATTCAATAATATGAGCAAATCACAAAACATAAACCTGTACAGGTACGTAAAGCTCCTCAACTGCAGTTTGAAGCCAAAGCTTACCACTAATGAATCATGTAATTTTAAAAAAAGGAATTGTAGATCTCTTCAAGTCAATTTGGAGCCTCAATATCGCAATATAATTCTGAAAATTTGCCATTCTTAAAAAAAAATCTCTAGTACGAAAACGCCCGAAGCGTTTACTCATTTTAGATATGCACAGTATTTTCCTGACTCGTGATTGGAGACTCCAGAAAGCAACCAGAATTGAAATTAACCACTCCATTCATAAATACGAGTGATTTATCTTGTCTACCACTCTTCAAAATACGCACGGAACAGTTCGGTGTTTAGTTGAAAGAACCGGAGAATCTTGGGAACAGTAGTTGGCAACAGTGTTCGCACGTTATTCTCAATCACAATAGGTCACAATGATAGTCGATACAATTTTTAAAACAATTCAATACTTTGTCGTTTTTTGTGTGTGTTTTTGTGATAATTGTGATTCGATAAGTGCCTCAAAGCTGTTTTGACTTCATCTACTAGTTCTAACTTACAGCTCTGATCAAAATAGCTGAGGTTAGCAAATGGGGCTTCTCAAAATTTCGTCGAATTTTACAAAAAACAAAACATGTTTTCAATTTTTTTTTCGGATATTTAACCATTGTAATTCGTTATAAAATGGCATGATACCCTCGTCATTCACGGGTGTGCAAGAGGTTAGATTACACCCTGTATTTATATATATATATATATATATATATATATATATATATACATATTTGGTTTGGAGGTTCTTAAGTTTTGGATTCATAAAATTACTAACTTCGGGAATTTGACTTTTCGCCCCTGGCCAGTAATTTATTTTCAAACTGAGGTGTATGGCATTTGGTACTGAAAGATAAAAAAGTGGGGTGAGTATGAGGATTCAACGTTATTTATATTATAAAATGGGGGCTATGTTAGGGTTGGGTTTACATATAAGTATATCTATAAATAATAGTTGGGTAGCTTGGTACCAACTGCACATAATTATGAGGGGTTTCATTTTCGTGTGTTCTGTTAGTAACAATTGAATGATTGTGTTTTTAATTTTTGGAATGGTAGGTATTCTCGGAGAAAAAAAGCGTTTTAGTAGATGTTAATCTTGTTGTATGTGATGGGCCAATCAATGAAGTAAGTGTTAAATGACATATTTGGGGGATTTTGTTTTATAGCGTGTATTGTTGGTACTACTGTTTTTCATTTCAGTCGAACGGTGTTTGTATTATTAGGGTAGATAGGCGTAACAAAATAAGGGTTGGTGTGATTCCTGGATTGGTAGAAGACATGTTAGTTTTTAAAATGCGTTTATACTTCTTAGTTTTGTTTTTAATTTTACTTAAATTATTGTGTGATTAATCTGGCTTAGGTTATTGATGTCGGTTCTGTTGTTGATTTCATATTTACTTTTTATATATATATATATAATTTCCTTGATTACTCTCTTGTCTTTATTGTGTTCCTGGGCTAATACTTAAGTATATGTGAAGTCTGGGTTATGATTGTCAGTGATAATATGGTGGTTAGAGCTTTGCTTGAATTTTTCATAAATTTGGGACCGTTAATTCTATTTTCCAAGGGTTGTGTTGTCATTCCGATATATTCCTTATTGCAGTCTTTTCATGGTATACCATAAATAAGGTTTGACTTTTTCATTTTGGGTTCTCTACTTTTCAATGGGGAATATAATTGTTTAAGTAAATTATATGATTTGTAACATGTGGGAATATTTTGTTTTTTAATCTTTTCAGATAGGTCTGGGATATATGGTATTGTTGTGAAACTATTTGGTAGAGTGTTACTGTTTGATCGTTGTGTTGAATTGTATAATATGTGTGTGCGTTGTTTTACGACTCTATTTATAAGATTTATGGGGTAATTATTATTTACCAATGTTTTTCGGGCTTATGCAGTCGTCAACATAACGTTTGAAGAACGGTAACTTGAATTTAAGGTTATTTATTACTGTTTCTTCCAAGTGTTCCATGACTAGTTGAGCCATTGAGCTTGAGATGGGGGAGCCCAATGCGCAGCCATTTATTTGTTAATGAAAGTCGTTGTTGTATTGAAAATAACCAGTTATTAAGGTTTATTCAATTGCATTGATGAATTCTCTTCTGATAATTGCCATTTTTTTTTAAATTGAGGTTTATACTAGTCTATCGGGGATATTGGTGTACAGTATATGACGTCCAGTGAAATTAATACATGGTTATCGGGAATAGTGATATTGTTTATATATTTTTTCAATGAAAAATAATCTTTCATGTAATATTCTTTTAGTCCTACTATTTCGGAGTTAACATTACTGAGAAATTTGGAAAGTTCGTAGAATGGTGATTGGATACTTGATACTATAGGTTTGTGGGGATGGACATCTTTCTGCAATTTGGGAAGTCAATATATTATCATTATTTATTATTAGTTGTTTCTCGAGGGGGTCTAATATTAGGTTCTCGTTATGCCATTTCTTTATAATGTTATTGTTTTGAGTTTGAAATATACACCAGGATTCAAGAACTCCAAAGAAACGATATATATATATATATATTTATATATATTGGTATTATTATTTTCGCACTTTTCGACATACCCTGTAAAATTTCGGATTTTCACATTCATAATATCATAAATGAAATGAATGGGTTAATAAAAAAAATCACAACATTAGAAATATTCATTTATAGGTGGATTATTTGCCTTGTCTCGACAAGAGCCATCACTAATTGTAAGACTGCCATTCGAAAAAATTACATCTGTGTAGAGTTGTCCCAGAAAATGTCCCACGAGATGAATATCTACGTGAATAAAGAAGAAGCCATGGATCTCTATGCAATTTGGAAATATTTAATACCAAATATTGTTTTTTCTTGTCACTTCTCAAAGTAACACTCTTTGGTTGGCAGAAACTCTTCCGAATGCAAGAAGTTGGTTTTCAACCATTTGCGTAACTGTTTCTACAACTAATTGGTTATTTTGAATTATTCTCTTTTTTCCAATTCTTTCCCGAGATCACGCCTATGACTTCAGCAAGGATGGGCAGGATGGAATAGGCGTTTTTTATTTTATGTTGTTGTCAATATCAATTGTTATTATGAATTAATTACTTGTCATCAATTGTCAGTTAAAAAGTATATTTCATTCATTCTAATGGAAAGCATATATATATTACAGTCCAAACTCTTCATTAACAACAGTTGAGAAAAATACCCGAGGAAAAACAATATCCTCCACAATTGCCGTGAATTATTGAAATGTTCATTTCAATTGGAATTTTATCTATTTGGTTTAACTCACCTGCACTTCAGGGTTGTTCGCCAGACAGTAAATCGCAAAGGAAATTGCTGAAGATGTAGTATCGTGCCCCTGCAATATAAAAGTGAACTGAAATATGTTTCTTTCAAATAACTCATTTATCTCGATGAGGTACCCCAAACTAATTCTATATACACATCCCTTTCATGATAGATATTTTTTCATAGATGAAATATGAATCATTACTAGAGAGGAAAATTACAATGCTACTGGTACGCCTAAGTCATACCGTCCAATCAGCCTAATGTCTTTGCTGCTCAAAATGCCAGAATGTCTAAAAGACAGATGAATAAGGGCGTACAGCCAGGAAAGTCAACAGGCTTGGCACTAGATGATCTGAACTGGCTACTCACAAAATCTCTAGAGAACAAAGAGCAAGCATTTAACAAAATCAATCATAGCTGCTCTAGAAATAAACGGAGTTCCATCCCTTCTGTGTCAGTAAATGAACGCCAGCTTGGGAAATAGAGTTATCATCATCATCCATTACAACAGTCACAGCAGATGCACGCATGAGATGTCCTCAAGAAGGGGTCCTCCACTATGGGTCATCACAATGGATGAACTTCGGAAAGGCTAACGTCAAAAGGAATTCATTGTTTAGGATATGCTAATGATCATCGCTAGAGGTACTTTTCAACAATAGTTTCGGAGGACAAACAAACTGTTTTAGATATAATAAATATGTACCTTACACAAAAAGAGTGAGCTGATAGGACTAGTGTCACTAGTTCTAAGCGATGTTGAAAATTCCATTTGCACAAGAGAAAAAATACTTAGGAGTTATTTCTGACACGAAACCAACACCTTCACAAAATAATCCAAAAACACAAAATACAATAAAAGCATTAATACGCATATTTTATTACGAAATACAACATTATATATATATATATATATATATATATATATATATATATATATATATATATATATATATATATATATATATATATATATATATATATATATATATATATATATATATATATTTCGCAAATAGTTTTCAACCTGTGCAGAAGAATGTGCAGACAAACTAGTAACTACAACCATATGGCTATACACCAGGGTAATCGGATCCATTATAGCATATTATTGGGTGGTATGGTGGCGAAGGCCTTAGCAGGCTGGGACAATCCGACGGCTGGGAGCCACTGGAATCATGAGGACCAGCCCCACAGCCGCTTCAGAAGTCTTGCTGAACTTGCCTCCATTACATGTATATCCAAGGGAAGCCAAGTCAACCACCAGCAGACCACTAAAAGGGCAGGCGCCCATTAATAGAATGCAGGGAAAGGACTTGGGCAAGCTAAAAAAAGAGTTGGAAAACGACCCCATCATAGCAATGCTATTGGACGAGATGCACTCCAAGTATAGCTAGCTTGGGAAAACATTACAAAACAACAGACAGAAAGGCATGAAAATTTGGATTGCCAATTAATGTTCAATTTGCCTGCTTTTTAGATGGCTCAAAAACGGGAAGAAGGAAGTATCTCACTGAGATGGGAAAATATGATTATAGATGGCTCAAAAAAGGGAAGAAAGAAGTTTGTCACTGAGATGGGTAAATATGAATATATATGGCTCAAAAAAGGGAAGAAGGAGGTATCTCACTGGGATGGGTAAATATGAATATTGAAGAAGATTATGGTTTATAACATTATTGTGAATATTCTTCGAAATAATGTTCTCGTTTCGCCCACCAAGTTGGAAAACTTCGGGCCTGGACACCTAACTTAATAACTTGTAGGGCAGAGCCCATTCCCCATTGACTAGAGTATCAGCCCAAAAATGGCCCTTGCAGCTTAGCGAAAACTCTAATGAGACAGGCGAATCCAACGCAAGAGTGGAAGCTCATTCATTTCTAAATGTCGAAAGAACACAAGAAGAATATCAATTGAACATATTTGTTCACATCGTTCAATGCCTCATCTCATATTATCACGTTCGCTACCAAATTTTGGATACATAAAATTACAATAATTGCACTGTATATCGATGAAGTGAATATCGGATGTAGAGAAAGGACTTGTGAACCCGACTCATATATGACACATTGGTCTATATTATGAATTTTTCTTTGATAGACCATTTATGAGCCACTCCAAAAATAATAATTTCGACTGATTTTTTAATTTTTTATTTCTACTGTCAAAAAACGAACATACATAAGGTAAAAAATAAATTATATCATCGATTCACTAAAACAAGGGTCTACAAGAAGTCCAACTGTTTCTTCTGTCCTTACAATATTCACAGCTAAAATACGATTGAGTTCTCTTCTAAAGTGTGGAAGTAAGCAAAAATCGTAATTATAAGGAAAAAATTATATAAACTTAACTCACATTGAAAGTTACGGCATACCCTGTATATACAACTATCTGTAAAGATTATCTGTTAGTGACTGAGAGACCATTCGACACACCCACGAGCCAGACCTCCCTATAGACTACTGCATAAAAACTTTTCAACAAAAAATTAAACCGTCGAGAAAATCAACTGAAAAGAAAAAAGTTGAGAGGTGTCAAGGGACACCCGGATGGAACGAAGTTCTTTTCGATTAATTAGTGAAGGAATTGTATTGAGATTTTTTTTTTTAAGTTATAATAATATTTTTTTTATTATTAACAAATATAATGTAATATAAACTCAATCAGTAGGCTCAATTTTAGAACATACGCATTGATATTGTAATATTAAAATATAATTTGCTTTTAAATTTATTAAAGTTATGACGCGTACACTTGCTAAACACACGATAATGGAGAGATTATAACGCGTATGACTTGGTTAGCACAATAGTGAAGAGAGGTTATAATGCGTACTTGCTAAAAATACATAAGCGTTTATCATTGTCTGTATAAAATCTCTACTTACCTAACTCCATCAGCAATATCCGGAACTTGTGCAGAAACACTGTCAGGATTCATTATTGTTATTATTTTTTATTATTTATTATGTACAAGAAACCTGTATACACTCAACAAAAATAATCGTCGCGACACCACACTGTTCAATTCGAAATAGAAAGACGAAACGAAAATAACTGGCTTGCTTTCTATGAGAGAGAGACAGAGACAGACAGAGAAACACGCGCACGCCGCACGGCTTACCACTATAGCAAAAAGTGTCGTTACAACTTTTGGTCTTGATTGATTCCGTCTAGCCCCCTTTCGCAACGCGCGATAAGGAACTTCGTTCCAAAAATTAAATAAATCTTCTTGAGGCCCCCACAGATAGGTGAGATCTGTATCGATACATGTTGCATGATACCTAGTAGCGATACGAATCTCATCGAGTGTGTGCTTGTATCAGTATCACGGTATCAGTATCACCTTGTATCACCGTCCAAAGCCCCCACAGACGATGAGATCGGTATCGCTACATGTTGCATGATACCTAGTAGCTATACAAATCTCATCGTGTGTGTGGTTGTATCAGCATCACGGTATCAGTATCACCTTGTATCGCCGTTGCAATCGCTATCGAGAAACGACGATACCACGTACATGCGACTGATAAAAGTTTCAACGTGTGTGGGTATGTATCTTGTATCGCGATATCAAATGGTAAACAAGCGGAGTATTGTATATCGTGGCTTGGTGTACCGCAGACAGATAATTTTGGGAAAAATTACTAAATATGTATAAGTTGTAAGTGAGAGCAATGAGACAACCTTCGTAACCCGTAACAGACGGGACATCATTGACATCACTTTGGGCTCTCCTTTGGTGGTTCGGCACGTCGGCAAATGGGCAGTATCTGAGGAACCTTCAAACTCAGATCACCGAGATACCTGCAGTAATGTGTCGGGATCCCAGAAAAATCAACTGGCCGGGGTACCGGGAGGAGCTCAGGGCAAATCTTACAAATTTAAAAAATGTCAAACCTAACTAAAATACAATTCATGAAATAGAGCAAACCTCCCTAATGTTACAGGAGGCCATAATAACTTCATATCATAACAACTGCCCTTTGAAGCGCAGCTCCACTAAAGGTAAAGTGAGCTGGTGGAACACCGAACTCACATATCTTAGAAATAAAACGCGTAAACTATTTGATCGTGCAAAAAAAACTGGTGACTGGGAGAATTATTCCAAAACTATCACAGAATACAACAAAAAAATCAGTAGGGGAACAAAGAAAGTCATGGAGGAAGTTCTGTGAGGACATAGAACAAACCTCAGAAAAAGCAAGACTCCACCGCATCCTTTCCAAAGACCCCATCAATCCGTTGGAGACTCTCAAAAAACCCAACGGCAATCACACCAACACTGGGAAGGAAACTATAGAACTCTTGCTCCATACACACTTCCCAGGATCCACTGTCATCCACAAATCAAAACCCCTGCTAACCTTCATTTGAGGGCAAAACGGGTAGACTGGGAAGTGGCTAAACGAACGGTAACTCATTCAAAAGTAGTGTGGGCAATAAACTCCTTCAAGCCTTACAAGTCTCCGGGCCCAGATGGAATATTTCCCATACTACTACAAAGCGGAGTTGAATATCTAGCACCAGAACTGTGCAGACTGTACAGGCTGAGCCTAGCATTGGGATGGCTACCTCAAACCTGGAAAACTGTAAACGTGGTCTTTACTCCAAAACCTGGACGAGACTCATACGACCAGGCAAAGGCATACATTTCTTCTGAAAGGCTTAGAAAAACTGATAGATAGAGGGAAACCGCTCTTGTAGAACGGCCTTTACATCCAAACCAACATGCCTATCTAACAGGAAAATCATGCGAAACAGCACTTCATCAGCTTGTTTCAAGGTTTGAAGAGTCTCTAGCAAACAAAGAAATTGCACTATGCACTTTTCTAGACATCGAAGGAGCCTTCGACAACGCCTCCTTTGAAAGTATGGTCTCTGCGGCCACTCGAAGGCGCATTGACGAAACCACCTGCAATACTTCACAATAGACTGGTCCAAGCCAACATGTTCGAGGAAACAGAGCAGGTTGAAATTTCCAGAGGTACCCCACAGGGGGGCATACTCTCCCCCCTTCTGTGGGACATGGTTGTAGATGAACTGCTAATTTCTCTGAATAACCAAGGGTATTACTCTCAAGGGTATGCAGATGACTTGGTCATCCTCATCAAGGGAAATAATACTCGAACAACCTCAGAGCTAATGCAAAATGCACTGAGGATAGTAGAGGAATGGTGTAACAGAGAGAGCCTAAGGGCAAATCCGAACAAAACAACACTAATTCCCTTCACCCGGAGAAGAAACATGGGAGATCTCATACCTCCCAGACTTTTCGGTGAAACATTACAAGTAGTAGAGCAGGTGAAATATCTAGGGCTGATTCTTGACAAGAAACTAACCTGGAACCCGCATTTCCAACATGTAACCAATAAAAGCAAGATAACCTTCATCATGTGCAGGAGAGCTTTTGGAAAAACCTGGGGGCTTAAACCGAAAGCCATGCACTGGCTTTACACAGCGGTAATGAGACCAAGAATAACTTATGGCTCACTCTTATGGTGGCCAAAAACAAATCAAAGACAGGCAAAAACTAACCTTGGGAAAATCCAGAGGCTTGCCTGTCTCTGTATCACGGGTGCAATGAATAGCACTCCAACAGCTGCGATGGAAATCATCCTAAACCTCGAACCCCCTGACATACATGTCATTGGAGAGGCCAGGATGAGTGCATACAGACTGAAACAAACAAAAAACTGGAGAATCCGAACAACTGGACATACCAGAATCACTCATGTAATCAACATCGAAGAACTCGAAATGATTCCAGACTACATGCAACCCCTATAATCATTCGAAAAATCATTCGAAAAACCATTCGAAACACGAATTGATGAATCTGGATGGGCCCCGAGTCTAGAATCACAATCAACTGCGGACATAGTCTGGTATACAGACGGTTCAAAGACAGTTGAAGGAACGGGAGCAGGAATACATGGGGTAAGGCCAAGGAGGGATTACATAATACCACTTGGCAAATGCTCCACGATATTTCAAGCTGAAACACATGCTATCATGGTATGCATTCAGAAGAATCTAGAAAGTGGTTATAGGAAAAAACACATCTACATTCTATCTGACTGTCGAAGTGCTATCAAAGCACTTAACTCTATACAGATAAAGTCCAAACTGGTCTGGGACTGCCTCCAGAACCTCATCGAGCTGGCAAAACACAACAAGGTCTCCTTGATGTGGGTGCCAGGTCATAGAGGCATTGAAGGCAACGTCAAAGCGGACCAGCTAGCTAGACAAGCATCTGAAACGCTATTCACAGGGCCAGAACCTGCACATGGGATTAGCAAAAACCGATGCAGGACCCTGATCGACGAGTGGATAAAAAGAAGACACCAACAATATTGGGATCAAACTGTCGGGCAAATACACAGCAAAGTCATGGTAGGGCATCCAAACCGGACCCTGACGGCTGACCTTCTGAACCTGAACAGAACGAAGGCTCGTATAATAATAGGTCTGTTGACTGGAGACTGCGGCCTAAGAAAACACCTAAACACCATGGGAGTACGCAGGGAAACCGTGGAGTGTAGGCTATGTGATGAAGAGGAGGAAACAGCCTCTCATATTATCTTCGACTGTGACGCCCTAAGTAGTAGGCGACACAGAATCTTTGGAGAGATCAGCCCGGAAACAGGCATGAATCCGAAAAACCGTATCAACAGGCTTCTAAATCTAATTGAAGGCACAAACCTGTTTGAATGAGGAACCACTGACGACAGAGTGATACAATAGACCCCAGCTGGTCGCAGTGTCAAGGGAAGCTAAGTGCCAACCCTGTCTCTGGCTCGTCAACTTTCAACCAACGAAGTTAGCAATCAGTGATGAAATGCCAAGAAAAGTTCCCCAATGTTGACAAACATTTTGTAACAAAAAAAACATAGTTTTCGGTGTGCATTTCGAACGTAGCTGCAGCAAATTCAAAATGGTATGTTTGCGTCTCTCACGCAACCAACGCTTTGTCTATGTTCCTCATAAACTTTTTTTGAAAGTTTGTGCCAGCTCTACCCCAACTGCCACAACCACAGATTTGGGTAGCGACATCATCGAAACATTCAGTAATTCAATCCCAATCACGTTCTGCCATCAACTGATGTTTGACGATTCCGTCTCACCGTGTGTGGAGACGTTGATACTTGGAACACATCTCATATACTTCATCGCCACTTGTATTGTCACTTGTATCGCGACATGTATCGATACAGATCTCACCGTCTTAATGATAAGTAAGCTCCTAAACTAATGTGACTAACTAATTTTGAGTCGGCGCCAAACAAACTGGCAAATGAATTAGGTGAAGCGTAAAATGATGGCAGGGAGATGCACGGCGTTTTGATTACTTCTTCAAAGTAATATAATTTTCGTTAATTGTTTGTTTGGCGCTGACTCAAAATTAGTTACTCGCATTAGTTTAGGTGCTCAATTATCATCAAGACTAAGAAGGTTTATTTAATTTTTTGCTTTTCAGTTGATTTTTTGATAAAAAGTTTTTATTTTTCACTCCTTTGTGGCTAAAATCGACTGATTACTATTTACTCAATTGACTGCAGGTATCCATTATGTTATAGTGTCATCAGAACTACCTATACAGTGCTCATCTAAGGTCCATTCCCTCCCTACTAATTTTTGAACCACCTGGTATATCGCAACGAAATTTGGAGGGCTTGAAGAGGAGATGAACACCCACTATTTTATCAAAAATCACAGCCAAAAGTTCCAAAATGGAGGCTGAGCGCCCAGAACTACCATACATGCCCATCGCAACGGAATTTGAAGGGCATAAAAAGGAGCTGTACACGTACTTTTTCTCAAAAAATCACGGCTAACAGTTTTGAAATGGCGGCTGAGCGCCATCTTCAATAATTTTTTTGAATAGAACACCCTGTATATTATTCTATTTTAGAAATCTGCTCCTAAGTCTCAACAGTTTTCTCGGACACACTTCACTACTAAATTCAATTGTTTTCGAAATATTAACGTTTGAAAAGTGACATTTTGGTCATTTCAAACCCAACCAAAAACACTAATGTTGCTTTCAATCAAGTTTGCATTGGAAAAAATCGTTATCGCGGTAACATCTTGTTTACCGTCAAACTGAACTGCTAACTGTTAAATAGTCCGTTGAGCGCCTACATCCTTTTATGAAGAGTGTGATCATGGCTCGTAGTTTAGAAGATGAATTTGAAGCAGTTTTGATATTTGGAGAAGCTGGAAGAAATTATCATCTAGCAGTTTAATGATATATTTCATGAAAATCCTTTTTCGAGGTCAAATTTGCGCCAACTTTTAAATAAGCTCCAAGCAACTGGTACGCTGAAAACAGATGCTCTAAGATCAGGAAGACCGCCTCTTTCAGAGGAAAAAAAGGTAGAAATTGTTGATGAAATGGTAATCAATCCGACTCAGTCGACGTCTGCAGTTGCTGAATCCTGTGGAGTAAGTTCAAAAAGTGTCTAAAGCGTCCTAAAAATAGCGTCCTAAAATGAAAATCCTGCATGCTCTCACGGAGGATGATCCAGACCGGAGGGTTGAGTTTTGTGAGTGGTTAACAAGAACAATTGAAGGAGAACGGGGCTTCCTAAAACGTGTATGTTTCGCAGACGAATGCACGTTTTTTCTCAATGAAAAAGTCAACAAACATAATGTACAATACTGGAGCGATACTAATCCGCATATTTTTAGAGAGGGACATACCCAGTTTCCTAAAAAGGTGAATGTTTGGCGGGGATTTTGGGCAATCGCGTTGTTGGACCGATTTTCATCAGAGGCAATCTTACAGGAGTTCTTTGCAGGAATCTTTTAGAAACTGAAATTCAACCTTGAATAAGACAAATTGTATTGAACAATCAGGAAGAGTTTGAAAATTGTTAAATAATATTTCAGCAGGATGGGGCACCTCTCCATTTCGATCGCATGGCTAGAGAGTTCCTCGATACAAACTTTCCTGGGCGATGGATGGGTCGCAGGGGAAGTAAATAATGGCCACTAAGATCTCCTGATCTTACACCTCTAGATTTTTTCCTCTGGGGGTATCTGAAGTCAAAAATCTACGCCACTGAATGCCAAACAATAAAAGAGTTGGAACGCAGAATAATAGATACATGTGAAGAAATACATGAAGAGACTTTCATCAACGTGAGAGAAGCTATTTATAATAGGGCACTTTATTGTCAAGATATAGAAAGGGGCCGCATTGAACACTTGATGAAATAATTGTTGGGGTTAAATAAAAGTGTTATTCAAAAATAAATTATAATTTTTCAGCTAACTAATTTGTTTTGATTGTGAATTTACAGAACACATTCGTAGGATTCGAGATTTTCTGGTGAGCGTTACTGTTTATCCTTATTAAACTATCTTTATGCCTCTCATTAGTCGAATTCATCATGAGATTTAACTTCAAATTGATAACAACGTTTAGTTAGCAATATGTTTTACCGGAAGTGACCAAAATCCATACTTTATTTCAAACCAGAATGTCACTTTGCAAACGTTAATATTTCGAAAACAATTGAATTGAGTGTATCAGAGAAAACTGTCGAGACTTATGAGCAGATTTCGAAAATGGAATAATATGCGGGGTGTTCTATTTAAAAAAATTATTGAAGATGGCGCTCAGCCGCCATTTTGAAACTTTTAGCTGTGATTTTTTCATTGAAAAGTAGGTTTCTATCTCCTATTTGAGCCCTCTGAATTTCGTTGCGATATACTAGGTGGTTCAAAAATTAGTAGGGGGGAACGGACTTTAAACGAGCACTATATGTGTGCCAAGTTCCAACAGAATCGGTTCACAGATGAAAAGTTAATAATCTCCTCAGGGTTGAAATATCTCTTCCAAATCTGAAAATGACCAACTCTGGAGTATACCATGTCAATCGGGTAACCCAGTACAAAGTTATGAGTTGTAGAATCGGTTAATGGGTAAAAATTCATTGGATGAACGATAAATATCCCCTATTTTTCTACCCTTAAGGGTGACATTTCATTCCAAATCCAAATGGCACCAACTTCGAGGTATACCCTATCCAATTCCAAATATCCAAAAAAGAATCGTCGAAATCCATCCGCTCTGTGAAAATTATGCGTGATCATATATAAAAAAAATATACACGTCGTCAACTAGAGAACCTCCTCCTTTTTGATTTCGTCGGTTGAAAATATGATTTTTTTACAGTAGACTGTTCCGATGGAAATCGAATGAAATAGTAATATTGCTACCTAATGGCTCATATTTCCAGCAGGAAATCGTAAGTGGCTCATATATGGGACGCTTGGTAGCGAACGTGTTAAATGTGAATATATAAGAACTGACGAGATAATCTTTTTAAAGTAAGCACACGGTCCTCACTAGGAAAAAGTGAACCTTGTGTGACCTTTCTTTCACCACTTAGAAACGAAAAAGCTCTATCTACTAAGCTAGGACAACTGGAATCATAGTTGTCCTCCTACCAGGACACTGAAGACTTAAAAAACACATGAACAACATCGGACTTAAAGGGAAAATATTTTATCAAGTACGTGAAGAAAGAAATACATTTCAGAATGATTGTGATATTCGAGTGAAGTTTGGTATCTGGGAGTATTTATTGATGACAAAATTAAATTTGATGTTAGTTTGTCTCTTTCGTGGGGGTGGCGCCACCTACATGTCTTTTCAGTCATTTGAAATGTCGTAACTTTTTTGTACGTACCTGTATCACGTTTTCTAGTGGAAAAATCGATTTTTCTAACATTTTTGTGTGAAAAATATATTCTTGGTAGAGGTCGCTGCGAGCAACTGTATTCGAGTTATTGGGAGTTTTTGCACACAAATGTTAAAAAAAACGATTTTTCCACTAGAAAACGTGATACAGGTACGTACAAAAAAGTTATGACATTTAAAATGACTGAAAAGACATGTAGGTGGCGCCACCCCCATGAAGGAAAAAAACTAGCATCAAATTTGATTTTGTCATTGAAAAATACTTCCAGATATCAAACTTCACTCGAATATCACAATTATTCTGAAATGTATTGACAAAAAATAAAAATAAGAATTCAACTTTGACATCCTGCATCTCAGAAACGAATAACTTGCAGACATATGTTCATAGGAACTTTTCTTCTTATTTTGAAGTCAGCAATATGCTCCTAAATTCTATACACTTACTTAAGAAACACCCTGTAAATGTAGGTTCTGCCAGGAATATGTGAGAACCTCAATGCCCGTACTGTGTCAATGCGAAGATCTGTCAAAGCTGTGATTCACAACGTTAGGAAGAAATCACCAATTACATTGAAGACCTAACGTTCATCTGTGGAGTCTACTCATAAAGACGGGACTGGACAAGGAACTCTAACAGCATGACGGCATACATAATAGATCTGAATGGGTTGCAGTAAAAAAGCTTGTAGATCACAAGTTTCAGACAAAAATTTTACAGTATATAGGGTTTTTCATGAAACCCTATTCGTGTGTGCATTAGGCTGGAGGGGATAGATGAGACTATGGCAGCGCCCATGGTGGCAGAAGTAGGTAATGATCCTGGTAATGACTAATCACAAGCATAAGCTGAAAACTTTCAGTTTCTGAGGTCTCCCCGTTTATTCACAAATCCCTTAAAAATATTGTACCATACTTCAGATGAACGAACATTATTATAATCGTAGTGGCAACGTTGGGTAGTATAACAACAATCATACATATGATAACAATGAGTCATCGCTATTGCTGTGTAGTCGATTGCAAAAATAGTACGTGTAAATTTTATTCATTTCCAACTGCATCACAAAAACTGCAGCAAAGAGATAAGTATTCTGTTATTCCAAGATATTTCAATCTCTAATACCGGGACGTGAGGTTTTCATTCGATAAATATTTGAGATGTTTTCCGTTTTCTATTTGATCGTCTAGAAGTGGATAGTAAAAGTATTAACCGAATTCCGTGGGACGGTGTTGTAAACTGATCAATCAGCCTTATGAGCAAAGGACAGATATACTTTTGATGTCTTTCCGAGTTGTCTATCAAACCCGGCATTCTATCACGACAAAGTATGATTATTAATTTGTGTTTTAATTTTCACGAACTGGTTTCGGTTACAAAAGCAATTGGCCTTACATGTGAACTAATGTTAAATGTAATGCAGTTCAAGTACTAAGAGTGAACATCGTTACTTGTACTGTATAAGCAATATCCAATATTTTGTGGACAATTGTACATGTTAGAGAGTGTTGAACGTGTTTGTATTATTTAGGGACCGTTCAACGTTCTTACATCCTTGCAAGGGTAAAAGTGGAATCCCATATTCAGGTACAATTGTGAACCTCGTTCCGTTTCTGATTATTATATTATCTGAGAATTTCATTAAATAGTTTTGCATTGAATTTGATGTTATTTCGTGGTTCCCGTCAGGTTGAAGCTAGACAGAGTTATATGGGTACTTTTTTTAATTTGTTAAACTACTTGGCTCCCTCACTTTTTTATGTTCTCGAAAGATTATGAAGCTGCGACCTCAATGAACTAACAACGAGCAAGCACATTACTTGCCTTGCCCAAAAGTACAGAGAAGTAGCATTACTTTTTGATATTCAAAATATCATAACTTTACATGGATAACCTCCAAATGCGGTGAACTCTCGTATCAATACAATTTTTTTATCATTTACTTACTTTTCACTTTGACAGAAAAAACCTTCGATTCATATGGAACTAGCAGTGAGCACAAAATTGTTACATCGTTGTAGATTATTTAGAAATTGTTAGAAAAATTGAATTGTTACATAGTGAGTATTGGAAATAAAACAGAAAAACTTCAGCTATCGAGTCACTAGAGGGCATTACCAGTCTTGCACACAGCGAATAGTATTATCAGAAAAATTAAAATTACTCGTTAGCACCGCATCATATAATAACAAATAAAACAAGAATCGTGGAATTATGTGGTTAAATTGTAGCAATCTGTAACTGTTATGATTTTTATAACTTTAAGTAAATTTGAATCTATTTGCCTTGGAATGATACCTATGAATTTTCACTGAACTGGAATATTGTCAGAACTTGAAGCGAACAAGAATTTATGCTCATAGGAGAGTTGAAATATGAAATTACAAAAAATTTAGTTTCATTTAGTTTGAGAAACTAGAAATCAGAAGATTATAACGCCCTGTGTACGTTTCAGTTCGAATAAAACACACGTTGACTACAGGTAACGCCGTTTCAAACCAAATTAAGACAATATCTGAATCACCTCGAACATGAAGGTATCGACTTCTTCCCTGATATCAGCTCGGGACAAGGGCATGTCGTCATGGGTGCGGTTTTCCAAGAGCATGTCCAGAAATGCCAGTTTCTTTTTAATTCCTACTTCATCACATACATTTCCTAACTTGCCTGATGGCCCTTCTTTGATTCTTCTGTCAATGATAGCGTCAGTGTGAGCGTGCAATACTTTCACTGCTTTTTTTTCTCTAAAGAAGTTCATAGTGAAAGGATATAGACGCTCATTTAGGATCGAGAAAGTCCTGTCGATTATTATAGAGCACATCGTTTTCACACTGCGAACGTATTCCGAACTTCCGTCTTCCTGCGCATTCAGCGGACTTCCCATTGCTGCCTCTGGAATAAGAAATTCATCGTGAAATAGGTAGGCCGTATTGTATCAGAATGAGCAATGTCAAAACATAAAACGGTCAGAAAGAATCAACGTCGAAACATATCAGGAGCAGAATCGAAAAACGTCAGAAACGCATTTCATCAGAATTAACAACAGCAGAAAGCACTTCATCAGAATGAATTTGTATCAGAACTGGACATCATCAGAAACTAACATTGTCAGAAACGGACATTATCAGAACGCACTTTTATCAGAACTATCACAATCAGAACCGGACATCATCAGAAACGAACATTGTGTTGACCAGAGATTATCAGAACGAACTTCTGTCAGAACTGAACTTCATCAGAATTAACACAATCAGAACCGGACGCCATCAGAATAAAACTTTGTGAAAACCGGACATTATCAGAACCATACATTATCAGAAATGGGCAATATCAGAATCAATCCGCATTGTCATTCGGAATTCAAACGACAAATATTAGTCACACTACTTCGTCGTGTTGTTTCTTCAATAAATCAGAAAATGATCCATCATAACTGTGGTATAGGGAATTCATTGTCAAATCACATATGATATTTCGCATATAGCATCATTGCGTCGGTTTGATCATTTAAAGCTACTTTTTTCGGTCAGAAACATGATTTTCTTTGTGGAAGGTGCGTTAGAGTAAACAGTAAAAGTTTGTGCCAATAATACGTGTGAATATATAATTAGTTTCAGAAACGAGACATACAGTGTTGTAAAAAAGGCACCTAGCAAAAAATTAAGCAACGGATATACATCATTCAAAATTTGTATAAGTAAGTTTTTAGAATCATTGCATACAAATCCACAATAGATAGTTGAATATGGCGACTGCTTAGTGAAAAATTCATTTCTTTTGCAACCTAAGACCTAACACACTGTTGTATGTATATATGTATGTATGCATCAAATTTTGCAAGTGATTATTGACCCACTTCTAGTCATTTGATTACTTACTAATTTAAAAAAATGAGATCTAATCTTAAAATAAATATACTCTTAATAAGCCTACAAAATATCCAATTTCATTATATACTCAAGAAGTCGAAGCAGCTTAATGCAGTATCTTCCATGAATCAATGTTTTTTGTCCAACCATGTAGACACATTCAGTTTTCGAAATATTTCTAATTTTTCTTGTGAGACACCAACTTGACGCTGTGACCCATACTTATATGGACATTTGAAAATTTTCTTCTTTCGGTAATTTGTGCCCATTCTGTGCCAATTTGTGCCGTATGTTATGAATTTTGTGCCCGTTCAGTATGCAAGATATCTCGAATTTTTGTCATTTTGATGCTCTCTCAAAAAAATTTTCTAGCTATTTTTGGGCCTCACAAACATTCCTTTTCGTGCACTTCGACATATTGAATCTCGTATGATTGATTTTCATGGTATGAATTAGAAATCTGTGACTTTTTTTGGAATATTTCAATTTTAGTATCGCAATTATACCCACTGGATGATTATCATGAAATATTATAAAATCTCATAAGGTATTGATTTTATTATTCATTGTGATGTAATTTTGTATGATCAATTATTTTTTAAGAAGAGTGGAATAGTTACTAAATATAATTTTTGTTGATCTCTAAACCAGCATTTTCTGAAAAATGCGCCTTTCTCTTGCCGCTATCAAAAAAATATTACAGTATTTCCACTAATTCATGGTGGTATCATTACGTTCAATGAATAATTGTTTTTAGCTGTTGCAATATGTATTTATAAAAATTAATGAACCGATATATATAGAATATATGTAGAAGAATTGAATATTTATTTTTTATAGATCATATTGTATCTCTCAATGTTTATCCAAATTTTCATAAACATCTGCGGATATAACAGCATGAGTTGGTTTTTTGAATTTGTATAATCATGAAGATAGTATTCAAAGAATATTATTTCTCATTGAACTTTTCTGCATCACCTTCCACAACCTGCAAAAAATAGAATTAACATAGAAAATATATACAAGTGTATAGAAGGGCAGACAGTTTAGTCCCCCGAAAAGTTACTGCGTTCACAGAATCCTATTAGGTTAAGGTTGCGATTGATTATGATATCGACGACCTTTCCCGTTTCAAACGACTCAGACATTCCCTTGAATGATGAGTCTATCTAATAGTCGTACTAAAATTAATTGGAGAGTCCTTATTCGTTCAGAATTCCAGTTTCTCTCAAAACCAACCAGGGAGCCCTGAACTGTATATTCACACGTATTTGTATGCGAAATAATAATTACCAGAATAGATACTCTGCTTCATATCACGAACACGGTGGGTTGCAAAAAAAATATGTTGAACTTTAAATGTAGACATTTGGGAAAATTTATTATTTTCTTATTCGTCTTGATTAGCCTATCATACACGGGGTTTCACAATGATTTTTCCACACCATTTCTGATTTATTGAAGAGATAACACCATCTTTGACAAAGTAGCGTAACTGATATTTGTCGTTTGAATCTCTGCTTTCGGACGATTACTGATTCTGATATTGTGCTGTTCTGATGATGTACGGTTCTGATAATATACGATTCTGATAATGTACGGTGCTGATAAGGTGCGCTTCTGATAATGTCTGGTTCTGACTCTGTTCATTTCTGATGATGTATGGTTCTGATAATGTGCTTTTCTGATGATATCCTGTTCTGACTATGTTCGTTTCTGAAAAGTATGTTTGAAAGTTATTGTAAGTTTCTGATGATTTCCGATTCTGATGCAATTTCATTCTGATGGAGTTCTTTCTGATGTTAATTCTGACCAAATACGTTTCTGATGTTTTCCGATTCTGATACTGTTATGTTTTGACGTTGTTATTTCTTAGCTTTGTGCGTTCTGATAGTTTCATATTCTGATCATCTACGGGCAATCGTGTACTATGCAATTGTAAATTATCTTGGGCTTAATCCAATAACTTGAACATAATTTATATTTTTAAAATATATAATTTTAAAATACTAAATTTATATTCTGACATATTGAAATGTCAAGATTTACTCTAGTTTACTCGTTATTCATTTCCAAAATAATTAAAAAAAAAAATGCGAAACGAATTCACTTTATGGATGCAGTGCAGTTTGATGAGGGTGCAGAAGTTCAATTTTAGAGAATAAATGGTAGTGATTTTTTCGTATAAAATTTCAGTAATCATCCTTGTATTGCATGTTTAGAAAATATGCTATTTCTGATTGTTCTCGCGATTTTCATATCAATTTCGGCATAGAGCTTCTCGAGCTCCACAACTTTCATCTGGGAAGTTTTTCTCATCATCAGCCTCTCTCTTTCTTGAATGAAATATTATATGAATGAATGAATGAAATTTATTGAATAATAGGATATCCTAATGCACAAACAGCTTGTATGTACAAATCAATTAAATTATAACTGGGTGTAGTAAATTATATGACAAATACACAAAAACAAAACAGCAACAAAAAATAAGAAAAATAAGTGGATACAATTCAATCTGGGTAAGAATAGTTGATTGTGCAACCAGTTGGGAAAAGCACTATTGTTCGCAACGAGCGAATTTCTGCGGAACGAGCAAAGCGAGTTTCGCAGAAGAAAGCCAGTTACGAAAAATAGGGTTTCCCAACGTGTTTCACACAATATTTTTTCTAATTTTGATATAATGTGATCATTTTTAATTCAAGTTGAAAATATAAAAAATTAATATTTAAAAAAACTGAACAACAAGCTTTTAACGCACAAAAAATTAAGAAATAATTTTAACATTCAACGACTATGCCGAAAACCATGGGATGCTTTTCGGTTACGTATCTTTGAGAAACATAATAATTTCAGAGTGAGATCCCAGAGCCGGAAAACCACCTCATTTTAGCAAAGCTGAAATTTCAAGTATGAATAGTGTGATATATAGTTGAGAACGTATGCGTACTTGCTAGCTTGAAAGCGGTATCAGGTACAAAAGATATCAGGGACAAAAGTACATAAAAAAACTTTCTTACTTACGTTAAAGTATGGTAATGCGTTGACCATACTTCAACGTAAGTAAGTTTTTTTATGTACTTTTTTTACTTTTTAGTTCGTTGAAAGCGTGTTCTCATCCTTGGAGAGACTTCCATGGAAAAAACGGAAACTAATGCTATATAGAAAACTACGTTGTCAGCTGGGGTCAATATCACCAATTGTTCAAGTTATGTTATTAATATTTATAATTAGTTTTTATCATATATATTATATATTGAATTCGAATAAAATGTTATCTTCATAATATGTACAGAGAATATAATAACAATGAAGAAGTACTTCAAGTAGTTTAGCCTCAAAATTATAACAAATTTTATTCTGTATTTTTGGCAACTGGTGGTGAAATTTACTTTTCCTACGACCACATAGGAAAGTAACACATATCGCACTCTCTGCTCCCATGGATAGTGACCTTTATTCTCAAGTATGCGGAGAATAACTTCCGCAGTAGTGCGGAAAGTAACTTTCCGCACGGCTGTCAATAAGCCGTCAAACCCGTGAATCCTGTAAGATTCACAGATGTAATTATTAATTGATCTTCCTTATTGATATCATTTACATAAAAACTGGACTAAAAACTAATTATTTGTAGAAAATAAAGAAAAGAAGAAAAAAAGAATGTTGACGCCGTGAATCGAATCCATAACCTTGCGGTCATCTACCGTATACTCTTCCATCTGAGCTAGTTCAGATTTGAATTAACGTTATCAAAGATATGTATATCTCGTAAGTCAGCCATATTAGAAAACATAAATTTAAAACCCTCAACTTCTTCGATGAGCACAATAATTACAAGCAGCATCCGAGAAAATATTGAAACGAATCTTTCGCAAACACAGTTACAATTCACAAATTGTAACAATAACCAATTTACTTTTAATTTGTATGGTTCCAAATAATTCAATTTGTTCCCCAGTTGTATCTAATAAGTAATTTTTTCAAATAAACGTTAATTATCGTTATTTCTTTATTTCACTATAAAAGTAATACTAAAGATCAGTCAGGCAACTCAATATACACCATCTTATATTTGCATATTGTTCAATAAAATAGGTGGTCGTAGAAAAAATAGCGTACACTATTCGCGCGAAAGTGATTGCCGCACTCGGCTTACGCTTCGTGCCACAATATTTTCCACTCGTGTGAAAAATGTCACTTTCCGCACTAGTAATGTAATATACTATTTCATTACCAGTTGCGAAAAATTTAACTTTTCGCAACTGGTGATGAAAAGTAAAACATTTGATAACGTCAACGAGTTTAGAAAAGTGTCACCGTAATGTCAAAATTAGAAAAAATATATAGAATTACAAAATATATAGAATACACTTTAGTTGACAGTATGAACAGCTAATCTGTAAAAAACGAAAAATCTAGAACTGTATACATAATTAATAATTATTATATTCCGTAGATTGATATAGGGTTTGAATCCCAAATGAGTTTTGTCTCCATCCATGTTTTATTTTATTTAATAGATAAAGGTGACTTTCATGTAGATCTGAATTTTGATCTTTTTGATATTAAACAATCAACGAAGATCATCAAGTTTCTCCAAAAAATATCATCCCGCTGCCATCATTTTACGCTTTACCTGACTCAATTGCTGGTTTGTTTGGCGCCGACTCAAAATTAGTTGATTACATTAGTTTTGGAGTTCAGTTATTAAGACTAAGGTTCATTTTATTTTCTGCTTTTCAGTTTCTATTTTCGTCGGTTTTATTTTTTGTCAAAAAGTTTTTATCCCTCCTACGACAAACAGAACATCATTGTTTTTTGACATTTCTTAATCTCAAAATTTAATATTAGTTATTATTTTACAAGCTATTATTTAGTTTCACTTGTTAGTTCATTCGTTAGTTAGTTTGGGTCAAATCTTGCAAATGAATTTTGACCGACTTCTAGTCTTCCGATTAACCTGAAATTTGGCAAATGTTCATAATTCCGGTGACAATGCATTATGGAATTTTTGTTAAAGGAAAAAACAAAATGACAAATTTTGTCAAAATCTATAAATTCAAGATGGCGACTTCAGGATGACGAATTTTGTGAATATGTTCAGATTCTATTCAAAATTGGTGTGTGGGAGTTTTTGAACTCGGAGATCATGATTTCTTTCAGCTCAAAACTTACAGGGAAGAGACCTTGTAATAAGGATGATCTATTATTAGAAATTAACAGATTAAGACGAACTACCTAAAAAGCAAAAAATTAAATAATTAATAAAAATACTTTTTAAAGACAAGCTTTCATTCAAGACGGGTACTAAAACGTATAAAATAAGTTAAAGTCATCGCTGACAATGATTTAATAATTTTTTGTTGAATTATTTGGTTTTAAAAAGCTTGTCGCGCCAAGTGTTTATGAAAATAGGTACCAATTAATTTGATTGGGCAGTGATTGGATGGTAAGTAAGAACTTGTCAAGGTTTTTAATTTTTACAAAGTATTCATAAAAGTAGGTACCAATTAATTTCATTGGACAAGAATTGGTTGGTAAGTAACAACTTACTCGAAGTATTGATTTCATTACAATAGGTTTTGCAAAATATCAATGGTTCATAACAGTTCAATGGGCCTTGGGCTATACTTATTTGCTAAACACATTTATGATCCAAGTTATCGCTAATAAAATCATACACAAAAGGCATGCGAAATCAAACCTTTTACAAATACAACAATATCAAAATAAGCCGAGAGTCCTTCCCGTATATATATATAAATTTTTCAGGGCATTTGAAGAAAAGCTTATTTTTAAAAAGTTTTTTTTAATAAGTGTTTTATTTTGTGCTTTTTAGTATGTACGCCTTAATCTATGCATTTTTGTTAATGCTTCGTCACTATGAGGCCGTTTTCCTGTCAGTTCTGAGCTATCTAGTTCTTCAATGAGGGGACCATCTGAAGATTAACTCGTCCGCCATCCTGGAGCTGCCATCTTCAATTTATGAATTCTGACAAAAAAATCCATAATCTTCGATTAAATTCATAATCTCCGTCCCAAAAAACCGCCTCATACCAATTTTGAATAGTAACGGTCCATTATCACAAAACTTGTCCACCATCTTGGAGCCGCCATCTTGAATTTATGAATTTTGACAATAAATTCATAATCTTCGACCCCTGAAAACCTCCACATAACAATTTTGAATAGAATCCCACCATTAACATAGAGATCGCCCGCTATTTTGGAGCCGCCATTTCGATTTCATGAATTTTGTCAAAAAATTCATAATCTCCGACCCCGAAAACCCCCACTTAACAATTTTGGGTCGAATCCGAAAAAAAACACAAATTTCGTCCGTTATCTCAGAGCCACCATTTTGTTTTTTTCTCCAACAAAAAGCACTTTGAATTTTTTATTATTACAATGACTTTTCTGAAAAACCTTTCTTTACCTAAAAATTTTATTCGTAATAAAAAAAAAGTACCTGACCTTCTGCGGTAGGCTTACATGACACCGCTATACTAATTCGATCTCAGTAATAGCTGAGCCGACAGACCTTTTGTTCCCCAAATATCTTATATTCCCGAATTTTCCAATTTTCCGGGCAACTTTTCCAATTTTTCCGTAAAAACAATCCTCAGGCTATTACGAACATTTAAAAAAAAATGCCAAATCGGTGCAGACGTTTTCACGTTTTGCGCTTACAAAGAATCGAGATTCATTTTTATTATATAAATTATATAATGAGAATAGACCTCACCACAAATGATGTCGAGGGTACAAAGCGAAACCAAGGGATGAACGTCAAAGCTGGCTTTTCCAACTTCTTTCTCCAGATTTCTTATGAAAACATCTCCAACTCTGTCGAAAATATCAACGGAATTTCCCAAGATGGAAAAGTGGAATGATGGGGTCAGCAATTTCCTTCGTTTCCTCCATTTAGACCCTGATTAATAAAAAAATATCAGCCCTTATTTTATGGAGAATATAAGAGGACTAAAGACATGTTTCAATGTACTCATTTGAAAACGTGTTTGGCTACCCTGCATATACAGTGCGCGTCAAAATTATGGAACAAATTCGATATTTCGCAAGCCATGTACTTTTGACAAAAATCCTGAAATAGGTCGATTTTTATTTTAAAATGCCGATTCTTTTATGTATATTCTAAAGAGGTTATGTCACTGGTTTTGACATGGTGACGTAATCGGTATTTTTTTTAAATTGGAATAGATGTCTTGTGATACCTCATCTAAAAGGCCTTTCAATACTGCATTCAATGATAATAATTAATCAGATATGTTTTTACAGGGTGAACAAAAATTAATATTTTATTTCAATAAGAGAATAACTTTATATCCAACAAAATAGAACAGTTAAATGAGATGTTCGAAATGCCATCCACCAGTCTCTTGACAATAAGCAAATCTACGGACACATTCCTCTTGCACATTGCGAATAACTTTCGGAGTAATTCTGTTAATTTCGATCCTAATTCGATTTTTCAACTCTTGTAGATTTTGCGGCCTATCTACATAGACCTTCGATTCCAAATAACCCCACAAGAAAAAATCCAGGGGCGTAAGATCTGTAGATCTTGAAGGCTACTCTTTCGGTCCGCGTCTACCAATCCACCTCCTAGGAAAAAAGTTATTCAAAAACTCGCGGACATCACGTGCATAGTGCGGAGGTGCACCATCTTGTTGCAACCAAATACTTTCATTTGGTGAGTTAGGATTGTTGGCGTTTGGAAAAATATCGGCAAGGCTAGGTATGAGTTCATTTCTTAAGAATTCCAAGTAACGCTTCCCTGTGAGATTTCCTTCGGAAAAATACGGGCCAATAATCCTGTCGTTTATTATCCCTGCCCAAACATTGACTTTCTGAGGGTATTGAGCATGCCCGTTCATCATCCAGTGAGGATTATCCCTACTCCAATATCTGCAATTCTGACGATTTACTGAACCATTTGGGCAAAACGTAGCCTCATCGGAAAACAGAATTTGTTTTATAAAACGTGGATAGCGGTTACACAAATCCTGCATTATTTCACAGAACACCACACGGCGATCGGGATCATCATCATTGAGTTGTTGATGTAGTTGTACTTTGTATGGATGGTACTTTTCTGCTTTTAGAATACGTAATACAGAACTTTGGGATATGTCAAGGTCTGCTGCAATTTGTCGTGAAGTATCTTACTTCTGTTGAACGACTGATATATGTATTTGGATACTTCGCATTGAACTAGTCACATACCTCTTGCTGAGTTCTGATTCTATCTCCGCATCCAATAAAAATTAAAATTTATATGCGTTGGGTTTCACTCAAAGTAGCCATAGTTTACTTTTAGAACCTTTTCACTTAGAATGTGTGAAGAATTTTTGTTGATATTTCAACTGACATTTATTTGACACTAACTTGCCTATTATGGCATTAATTTGTGATTGTCTTTTGTTTCCATTTTAGACTAGGAAATAGCTAACAATTAGTATTTGGAAATGATCCATTGGTGTAGTAGAGCACTGACTCACTAGTCTGCCAGGGCAGTCAAAGGGATTAGAGCCTTGGCTCAAAAAAGTAAAATTTTGCATTTTTCAACACGCTTTTATTATCTTTACTTGTAACTAAATAACTCACAATGTAATAAAATCTTGGAAGTGAATATTCACCCACTTCCAATCTTCCGAATAATCTGAAATTTGTCACACATATCAAGGACCGATGACAATACAAGAATTTCATAATCATAATGTAATAAAACTAAAAATATATTTTTCCAAACGCCAACAATCCTAACTCACCAAATGAAAGTATTTGGTTGCAACAAGATGGTGCACCCCCGCACTATGCACGTGATGTTCGCCAGTTTTTGAATAACTGTTTTCCTAGGAGGTGGATTGGTAGACGCAGACCGATAGAGTGGCCCCCAAGATCTCCAGATATTACGCCCCTAGATTTTTTCTTGTGGGGTTATTTGAAATCGAAGGTCTGTGTAGATAGGCCGCAAAATCTACAAGAGTTGAAAAATCGAATTAGGACCGAAATTAACAGAATAACTCCGGAAATTATTCGCAATGTGCAAGAGGAATTTGTCCGTAGATTTGCTTATTGTCAAGAGACTGGTGGATGGCATTTCGAACATCTTATTCAACTGTTCTATTTAGTTGGATATAAAGTTATTCTCTTATTGAAATAAAATATTAATTTTTGTTCACCTTGTAAAAAAATATCTAATTAATTATTATCATTGAATGCAGTATTGAAAGGCCTTCCAGGTGAGGTATCACAAGACATCTATTCCAATTTAAAAAAATTACCGATTACGTCACCATGTCAAAACCAGTGACAAAACCTCTTTAGAATATACATAAAAAAATCGTAATTTTAAAAGAAAAATCGATCTATTTTAGGATTTTTGTCAAAAGTATATGGCTTGCGAAATATCAAATTTATTCCATAATTTTGACGCGCAATGTATAATAGCACACAGCGATTTGTCTCTCATTCTTTCTATATAGTTTTTCACCAAAACATATTATCGGATTTTTTTTCAGACATTGCAAGATTTGTATGTAGGTACTCGCAATAACGGACAAATATAAAATTAAAACATCTTAATGAATGAAACGAAAAAGAAAATAGAAGCTTGTTTGGAAGATTTTATAAAAGATATTATTCAATATACAGTGCTTTCGTAAAGTACTTAATAAATTCATTTGTAGCCAAACTATCCTTTTCTGAAGAATCTCCTGAGAAAGGTCCATTTTTAATCCCAATATGCCACTTTATAAGGGAAAATTGAATGTACAGGGTGATCCACGTTTGAATAATTACGTCCGCGAAAAATTTTTCAAATGGAACACCTTACATATTATTCAATTTTTGGAATCGCAATGGAACACTGATTTCAAAAATATATCACACATAGGGTTTGTATACGGTGCGTCCGTTAAATTCAGTGCTCTCGTAAAGTAGTGGATAAATTTGTAAAAAATTCTTGGAAAGAACTCTCGGAGCCGTCGTATTCCATATTCATTTGCCATCCTTTCAAATTTAATGAATACCTACAGAATGATTCGTGTAGGAGAAATGCCTTCATCGGTATTTTTTTAATGTCAACTCCATTTTCCATTACGGAATGTAAAAAGGTTATTATGAGTAACGATCAAATTATATGTTCAAATTGTGCAGCGTTTGCTATCTGACAGTAGCCATAACGATCAGAGTTTTGTTTTTATTGCTGAATAGTTTTTGTAAAGTTATTCCTTTGCAGAATAACATCTTATTGAGAAGAAACTTAGTCATTTCATGGAAAATGATTGAATTAAATGAACGAGAAAGAATTGCATGATAGGATTTGGAGACAGAATGCGCACCCAAAGAAAAGTAATTAAATTGTTTAATGCAACTGATCAGCAACCTATTAACCAAAGCATGGTGAGCAAAGTTGATTCAAAATACCGTGAATTTGGGCATGTCCGTGATCTTCTTAAATCTGGTCGACCCTCACCACCGGAAGACGATCAGCTTAATGTTGTGTTGGCAGTGCATGAAAATCATCACACAACACTCAACCAATTGGCTTCTGATTTCAATATGGCAGCGTCTACAGTCCAGAAAATTTTGGCAGAAAAGCAGAGCACCATTCTTATAAGGTACGCCTCATCCATGAGCTGAATGAAGATGACTTTGATCGGAGAAATCAATTCTGCGAACAACTGCAACAGCTATGCAATAATGATAATAATTTTGTAAAAAATAAAATTGATTCTGACGAGGATACGTTTGTTTTGAACGGCCACGTCAATAGGCACAATTGCCGTTATTGGGCTTCCGAAAACCCCCGATGGATGATGGAGTATTACACTCAAAATCTACAGAAAGTGATTGTATGGTGTGGCATAGTCGACGGAAGAATTCTGGGTCCCTATTTCTTTGACGTGAACCTGACTGGTGCAATATATTCGGATTTTCTTCGATTCGACCTTATTCCTGCACTAATAGCTTTGTATCTAGATCTAGAGGGAACTGATCTTCCGAAAACTGATTTATTCTTCCAACAAAATGGTGTATCTCTCTATTATGTAGCAGCTGTCCGCGACTATTCAGATGTGGTATTTCCGAATCGTTGGATAGGGAGAAGCCAGCTATATCTCCAGATTTGACAACACTTGATTACTTCTTGTGGGGATACTTCGAGAGTAAAGTGTATGTTGATACGCCTGATAATTTAGAAGATTCAAAAGCAAGAATTCATCACGAGATACAATATATACCTCCTGACGTAATTGACAATGTTCAGAAATAATTCATTCATCGTCTTGGCTACTGTCAGAGATAGCAAACGGTGCACAATTTGAACATTTAATTTGATAGTTGTTTGAAGCTATCATTGCCATTAAATTTATTATTTTCCTATTTCAAAATAGTTTTTCTTATTTTATTTTCATTTCACACATACTCATAATCACCTTTTCACATTCCGTAATGAAAAATGGAGTTCCCATTAAAAAAATACCGATGACACCATTTCCCCTACACGAATCATTCTGTATGTATTGATTAAATTTGAAAGAATGCATGCAATGCATTCTTTTCAAAAATTATTCCTTTACGGGAGCACTGAATTTAACGGACGCACTATATACAAACCCTATGTGTGATATATTTTTAAAATCAACTTTCCATGGAGATTCCAAAAATTGAATGATATGTAGGGTGTTCCATTTGAAAAAAATGTCGCGGACGTCATTAGTCAATCGTGGATTACGCTGTGTTTTTGATTTTCCCTTATAAATGTGGCAAATTGAGATTAAAAATCGACCTGTTTCAGAAGATTCCTCAGAAATGGATAGTTTGGCTCAAAATGAATTTATTCAGTACTTTACGATAGCACTATACAGTGCTAGTCAAAAGTCCCCTCCCCCCCTCGTATCTTTTGAACGGGTATACTTATAATAATGAAATTTGGAGGGTGGAAATAAACGGATGTAGGCTTCTCAACTGGTCATAACAGGTGACGCAATAGTCATAAATGACGTCACAAGGCCACTGTGACCAATAATTTTAAATGGGACCCTATGGCAAGTGACAGTTCGTTTGAAAGGTATTGAAAATACCTATTCAGTCATACCAATTTCGTTTGGGTTTCGGCTGATTTTGATTGATAAATTGAAGAAATACGAAAATTATAGTTTCGCATTTAATTAATAAAGATTTTAAAGTACGCCTCTGGTTAATTGTCAGAAAGGTTGACGTTTTTGAATTCTCTACTTGTCGAAAGTGTTTATACCTTGAAAATTTACCTAAGCTATTGTTTAACGAGACGTTTAAGTGTTTACATAGGCAAAATGGTACGTACTGTAGCCGACAAAGTAGCAGCTATCTTAATAATTGGTGAATGTAGAAACAATTTCCATGCAGCGGAACGACTGTTTAATGAGAGGTACCCCGATCGCCCTATATCGAGGGTTTATTTGAGGGAGCTTCTTCGGAAGTTTGAAGCATCAGGTAGTGCCAAACGATCTGGTCGACCAACAATTAGTGATGACAAAAAAATTGACATAATTGGAGAAATGGTAGTAAACCCTACTTCTTCCACAGCCCAAGTTGCGTCTGTGAAGTCAGTCAAAGGACAGTACATAGGGTGTTGGCTAAAAACAAATTTCATCCATACAAATTAAAAATGGTGCACCAACTTTCAGATGATGACCCCGACCGAAGACTAGAATTCTGTGAAACTATTTCCAATAAAATGAACCAACTACCAGGCTACATACAGACAATTTGTTTTAGTGACGAAAGTACTTTCTTTCTCAATGGAAATGTTAACACTCAAAATGTGAGGTATTGGAGTGACACAAATCCTCACATCTTTCGTGAAAAACATACTCAATTTCCAGAAAAAGTAAATGTTTGGGCAGGTATTTTGGGAAACCACATAGTTGGGCCTCAATGCTAACTTAACCGGTGAATTGTATCTGGAGATGTTACAAAATGATATTGAGGCGTTAATTCTTGAAATTCTAGAAGATAATCCAGATGAATTCGACAACTTGGAAATAACGTTTCAACAAGATGGTGCTCCTGCACACTATTACGGTGCAGTAAGACGTTACCTAGATGAAGAATATCGTGTTAGATGGATTGGACGACGAGGTTCGATCGAATGGCCAGCTCGGTCACCGGACCTTACACCATTAGATTTTTTTCTATGGGGGTACTTGAAATCTAAGGTTTACGCTACAGCACCTGACAGTATTGCCATTCTGAAACAACGAATTGTTGAAGAATGTAGGGCAATTTCCGCTGACACACTGGGACGAGTACGACAAGAGTTTAGCAATAGGATGCATTACTGCCAGGAAGTAGATGGAGCACATTTTTAACACTTATTATAAGAACTGGTTCTTAAATCTTTATTAATTAAATGCGAAACTATAATTTTCGTATTTCTTCAATTTATCAATCAAAATCAGCCGAAACCCAAACAAAATTGGTATGACTGAATAGGTATTTTCAATACCTTTCAAACGAGCTATCACTTGCCATAGGGTCCCATTAAAAATTATTGGTCACAGTGGCCTTGTGACGTCATTTATGACTATTGCGTCACCTGTTATGACCAGTTGAGAAGCCTACATCCGTTCATTTCCACCCTCCAAATTTCATTATTATAAGTATACCCGTTCGAAAGATACGAGGGGGGGAGGGGACTTTTGACTAGCACAGGGTATAACATAAGTACGTTGAAATATTCAAGTGACGTATTCCTGAGACAATTTTAAGAAAAAAAGTCCATATAAACTTGTGTCCGGAAATGCTTCGTTTCGGAGATGCAGGGTGTTGAAATTGTTTTTTTTTGTTCGCTTTTTAAAATAACTTTTGCAAAAAATAAGTTATTTGCACGAAATTTGGTACCCGGGGTTTTTTTGACGGGGAAAATCACAATTCCGTGTTAATTTTCATATAACATCTAGAGGGCGCTGCGTACGCTGTCATTATTTATTTCAAATCGCCCCAACATTTTTGAGAGTAAACTTTTGGTACTTTTCATGAAAAAACCTTATTCCCACACCTTTTCCAAGTCAAGAAGGTACACTTCCTCAACAAAGCTGGAGGTGATCGTTTTCGAGATATTTACAATTTTCCATATCGATGCATGTTACTTAGCTCCTAGGGCGCTAAGTGAAGTTGCTGAGAACATTACAAAAACTAAGTATGTGGTAGGTCTCGTCAAAATAAACTACTTTTTTCCTATGAAATGTTTATCGAGAAATGATTTGTTTTCGAGATACAGATTGTTGAAATTTTTCAAAACATGGTTGGCTTTGTCATAAGTTTTTTGCAATTTTAGTTATTTTCATCAAACTTTATACGCAGTATACCCGGACAGACTTCTTCTGAACTGAGCATTATCAAACTGCTTAATCGGTATAGCCAAATTTGATTTCAATAATTTTTGTCACTCTCCGCTTGTTAAGTTAATTGAATCGAGTAGGTTATGAACGTTCGTTTATAAAAATAGAAGTTCGCTGTCACATTTTGAACTATTCATTGACAAATTCACAGTTCGGAGCTTATAAAATGATTTTTTGGTACCATGCCCGACTTTACTGATGCTGAAATGGCTGATACGGTTTTTGCATACGGCTTGGCTGACGGAAATTCAACCGAGGCCAGACGCATCTATCAGGAAAGGTATCCCCAACGCGTCACTCCTTGTGCAGCGACATTTGCGAATCTTTTCTGGCGACTTTCCGAATCTGGAAGCTTTGAAAGAAATTCTGCAGTGGGACGGCCACGGACTACAAGAACTGTGGAATTGGAGGAGGCGGTTCTCGAAGAAATTAGTGAACATCCAGAGACAAGTACAAGAAAAATTAGTCAAACTTTAAATATGAGTCACATGGCCGTTTACAGAATTTTAAAGGAACAGCAATTATATCCTTATCATATTCAGCGTGCCCAGGCACTTACGCTACGTGATTTTCAACCACCTATCGAATTTGCTCAATGGCTTCAAATAAAAGTCGAACAACATCCCAAAATGTTATCGAAAATCCTCTTCACAGATGAGGCTAATTTTTCAAGGAATGGTATCATGAACTTCCATAACAAGCACATCTGGGCGGAAGATAAACCACATGCGATAACGCAAACTCATTTCCAAGACAGATTCTCTTTCAATGTATGGGTAGGCATAATTGGGGACTATTTAATTGGGCCCTATTTTCTCCCCTCACGTTTGAATGGAGATGATTACCAAAATTTTTTGGAACACGAGCTTTTCCAGCTTATGGAAGATGTTCCCATTGGTCTCCGAAATCACTTTTGGTTTATGCACGATGGAGCCCCTTCTCATTTCAGTCTGATAGCAAGAAATTTCCTAGACGTAGCATATCCCCAACGATGGATAAGAAGAGGAGGCACTCAGCATTGGCTCCCTAAGTCACCGGACCTCAATCTCGTCGATTTTTCTTTTGTGGACACCTAAAATTACTAGTTTATGCTAGCCCCATTGAAAACGAGGAAATGTTAAGGGATCGCATCATGGCTTGCTGCGAAACGATTAGAAACACTCCCAGCATTTTTCAACGGGTGCGGAATTCTTTGATGAGGAGAGCAGAAGCTTGTATTACTGTTGGGGGTCGTTACTTCGAACAGTTGTTGTAATAGTTGTTTCGTTCAATTTGTATATGTTTAATTGCCTAATAAATAACATAGTACTTCTCAGAATTGTTTTTTCACAAACTCCAAAATGTAGCACTTTCTAATCGAATAATTAAACCTGACAAATTTTTTTAATTTGGATTGATGGAGCAGTTTGATAATGCTCAGTTTGAAAGAAGTCTGTATTTAAAGTTTGATGAAAATAACTGCAGTTGCAAAAAACTTATGACAAAAACCAACCATGTTTTGAAAAATTTCAACAATCTGTATCTCGCAAACAAATCATTTTTCGATAAACATTTCATAGGAAAAAAGTAGTTTATTTTGACGAGACCTACCACATACTTAGTTTTTGTAATGTTCTCAGCAACTTCACTTAGCGCCCTAGGAGCTAAGTAACATGCATCGATATAGAAAATTGTGAATATCTCGAAAACGACCACCTCCAGCGTTGTTGAGGAAGTGTACCCTTTTTACTTGGAAAAGGTGTGGGAATAAGGTTTTTTCATGAAAAGTACCAAAAGTTTATTGTCAAACATGTTAGGGCAATTTGAAATAAATAATGACAGCGTACGCAGCGCCCTCTAGATGTAACATGAAAATTAATAGGAAATTATGATTTCCCACGTCAAAAAAACCGCGGGTACTAAATTTCGTGCCAATAACTTAATTTTTGCATAAGTTATTTTTGAAAAGCGAACAAAAAATTCAATTTCAACACCCTGTATCTCAGAGACGAAGCATTCTCGGACACAAGTTTATATGGACTTTTTTTCTTAAAATTGTCTCAGGAATATGTCACTTGAATATTTTGACGTACTTATGTCACACCCTGTATATATATATATATATATATATATATATATATATATATATATATATATATATATATATATATATATATATATATATATATATATATATATATATTGTTATGATGAGTTGATTGCGGTTTATTTTATTATTTTATTTATCTATTCATTTTCACAATCAAACATCATAACAAAAACAATATTTTTTGTTCTACTAATTTTTGTTGCTATTTTCAAATCTTTTTTAGCTAGTTGCCCTTTGAATTTTATTTAATATGTTGATAAATGAATACCCATATAAATATTTCAAATGTCCGGCTATGTATTTTACCTTTTTCCCATGGATTCTTTTACCTTGTTCTCTTTACCTCAGCTAACTCAATCGGTACGCCTATAGAATCTCAGGAGTCAGTTCCACTGTGGAGCCCTCTGGTAGTGTTCTTGATGTCAGTTTTCAGAAAGTGGCAGACTGTTTTGATCAATTATTGAAAATAATGCAGAAATTCATCAAAATAATGATTTCCTTTATTCAGGAAGACTTACTGTTACCTATCCTGCGATAATTAAATTAAATTAGTGCTTCATAGCAAAATATACATGAAAAGTGGAGTTATGTGATAATAAAAGTGAAATGTAACCTATTTTTGTAGGTTATGTGGTCTATATACTAATTCATGGAAATATTCTATCGAAAGGGTTCTTTAAAAAGGTTTATTTTTGCAATGCACTGAGTTTAGTAACTTTTCATGGTTCAAAGTACCTGTGGCTTTTCGAAACGAAAATTTTCGGTGTCTCTGATCGCTCTCCCGTTCCTGGAAACTGCCGTTCCAATATGCAGCCCCTTTGTCGACTGTTAATTTGCCCTCGTACTGGTATATGTCTCAAATGAGAAGGTAAGATTCGTTCTGCATCTGGGTTTTTTCAGCTACAGTTCTCCATCGTATTTCCTCGTGTTGTATTGGCAAATAACTGTTTTGTAACGAAAATATGATTGATTTTTCAAATTCAAATTTCTTGAGTTGGTTCTTCCAAAATGTTTTTTTCTCAATCTCTCAGCTTGTTGATTTATTTCCCTTGATACCACACATCCTTTGCTTTCTTCTGGAATTTTCAATTTACACGCACTGTTTCGTTGCACTCTTCATTATTTTCGTTAATTTGACAGATTTTATTCACGGATCGTTTCGAAATACCTTAGATACTATATATATGATATCAGGAAGAAACATTTGCATTCAATGTCCATTGATATTATATGGAAGTATGCATGGATTTTCAGGTGAATATCATTCAACGTTCTGCGTGGTATTTGCCAGGAAAGTAGTTGTTTTTCACCTGAGATCTACCATTTTCTGGTTCAATTTTATATTGAATCCTTTATGTGAAGAAAACCGTTTAATTCAATTTTTCTATATGACAAATCATGTTTGACGTTTTCTTCTTTTCATATTTTCAATATTCATAATTTTGCATCTCATTGGCATCTCATTGGCTATTGTGTTCAGATCTAATTTCATATACAGAATGTTCTAACTTTAACATTTTGTTGTCTGCTTGTGCTCAAAAATATATTAGTAAATTTCGATTTCTATAATTTTATAAATTATGCCAATTGCTTGTAATCTTGAAAACATGTTTATTTCAAACATAGGTATCGACTAATATTATATAAGGTTTCAGAAAAAACGGTAGAATCTTCAGAAAAACTGTAAAATAACATAAATTACTAAACGTACTTCTAAACATAACAATATATATATATATATATATATATATATATATATATATATGTATATATAAAGATTTCAGTATTGCAAAATGAATATCGATTTTTACGACATTATATTGTATGTGGGGTGTGGAAGTTTTCAATAAACTTGGACATACCGTCATTTGGGGTGAATTCGGACAATGTTTGTGGTTTTTTGTTGAAGAGAGTCCAAAGTTTTGTCAACAAAACTTAAAATAATATATACCCCCTAATATCTTTTCAGAGTCACCTATAACTTATATCGAAAAAAAAGTGCCCTTGTCCCTTTTTGTGGGGAGATGTCGATTTTATGGTTCAGATGAATTACCTGTACTTGTTAACAATCCAGTTCCGATCCAGTTCTGAAAGAAACTATACTCATCAGCTTTATCTATCAGTTTAGTGGAGCTCAGCACAAATTCCATGAATTTATCTTCGGTAGAAAGGAGGCAAATAATAAAAGGTCCATTGTGAAGTTTCACATGAGGCCCATACGTGTCTAAGTAACCCATCATTGTTTTCAGGATTCCTGAAATCATGAGCGATTTCAATGTATGCAAATTGTGAACGAATCACACAACACAGCGAGAGCTACGGTACTCCAAAGAAAATTCGCTATATTGCGAGGAAGTTATCTAAGCCGATACTTATTCTTCCAAATCATCATTCATTTCGTCGTTCATACATATTTATAGATAGTAAGTTAGCATTATAATTCTACCAAAATTCCAGAATGAAAATAATCAAAATTGAGATAACCGCGCCATCTTGTGAATAAGCTAAACTTCAATCTGAGCATACACGTTTGAGCAAGATCGGAATAAGTCACGAGTTATTAAATATAAATGTTTACCTATACAGGGGAAAAACGCCCGCGCGTAACATAGCAAAAACGGGCCAAGTCAATTTCAATCGCATTGATACATCGGTGTTACGCCCTGTAATTACAGAAATGCATTTAAAGATAATTACCAAGACGTAACCATTGTATACCGAATGCTTAAATGACTCATCTAAGAGAGCAAAACAAAGTTTATTGATTGCTACCCGTTACAGTCACAGCGAGATAAGGAAGTCAGTTTAAATAATTACCAAAACACCCGTCCAAAGTCGATAACACAAACAGGGCCATTAAAAAAAAGCGATAATGCGAGGTGTCACCACACCGCATCATTAAAAAGTAAACAAACTCGTAATTCATCCGGGGATCGACCCGTCTAGACGCCATAAATTCACCGCGTATGACAGAAACAAAACAACACATTAATTATTTTTATTACGACCAGTTGAAGATAATTATAATCGCTAGGCGCGGTTAGACAAATTATCACGTGATCCGATGAAGGGTTATAAAAGCGTGAGTTTCATATCAACAAGGGGCATTCGATGTTCGACAGTGAACTAGAAACATGTCATCCTCAAAAGTTAGGTTAAAAAGTTAGTCAAACTACAGTATCGTACTATAATAATGAGAGTTTCCCAATCAGTGTAGTGAACT